>OX375875.1:18973457-19135957 GCA_947359465.1 Metellina segmentata
TCCCGTTTGGGTTGGTGTGGAAGTGTGGAGAGTGGAGTGCCAGCTCAGGTGTTGCCTCGTCATCTGACCGTAATTTAAAATTACGTGTTGTTGTATTCGTATCTTTCCCTTAGGGGATTGATCCCGGTCCGTCGTTAACAACCCATTGTGTTGCTCTAGTACGACGTTAATCTAAAAATTCCCAATCACGCTAAACAACTAGAAGCCGATACCCACTATTACTCATTGGAGAGCATTTCATAAGTCCTTCACCTATATAAAGAAATTATAAACATTTTCGACTCAGTCGGAGGCGTCTCCTTTGTCATAAACAGACTTCGTCAAGTCCACTCCCCGCTGGAAAAAATCATAACCCTCATGGAATTATTTACATCTAATAGCGTTTAATCATCATACCTGCAAACTACTGAAGTATTCTGGCCATTTTAATATTTACTACATCAAGTAATTGGTAATTGGTAATTTTGTAGTTAACGTCGTACTAGAGCGACACAACGGGCTATTGACGACGGTCCGGGATCAGTCCCTTAAGGGAAAGATCCGAGGACAACACCTCATAATTTTGAACCACGGTCAGATGACGATGTAACACCTGAGCTGGCACCCCACTCTCCAAACTTCCACGCCAACCCAACTTGAGGACTTTCGACCACGACAGATTTAAGGTGCACCAGCCTCCTCTACACCATACGTTTACAAACATCCATGCCCGGACCCGGATTCGAACCAGGAACCTTCCGATCCAGAGGCTAACACCTTAACCACTATACCGGTTGGTCGGCTTACTACATCAATAATGGTAATTTTTAGTTAACGTCGTACTAGAGCAACACAACGGGCTATTGACGACGGTCCGGGATCAGTCCCTTAAGGGAAAGATCCGACGACAACACCTCGTAATTTTGAACCACGGTCAGATGACGAAGCAACACATGAGCTGGCACCCCACTCTCCAAACTTCCAAGCCAACCCAACGTGAGGACTTTCGGGCACGACAGATTTAAGGTGCACCAGCCGCCTCTACACCATACGTTTACAAACATCCATGCCCGGACCCGGATTCGAACCAGGAACCTTCCGTTCTAGAGGCTAACACCTTAACCACTATACCGGTTGGTCGGCCCGGATATTCAGGTCCCTTCGGGTTTATGTGCTCCATAACCCATCAACACGTCAAGTGTTGAAAATAAATCGGTATTCACTTCGCGTGATTGAATACGGCACAACTAATGAGTGCAAGTATCGGGTAAGGTAAGGTAAGTTAATTTTAACTAACGTCGTACTGGAGCAGCACAACGGGCTATTGGCGACGGTTCGGGATCAATATTCTAAAGGAAAGATCCGAGGACAACACCACGTCATTTTGAACCACAAACAACTATCAGGATTGTTTGCAGTTCATGCCGTTTTTCGAAAAGCTACTCTCTTTCATTCAGCCAATTTATTCTGATTGATTGAGAGCCGACCAACCGGTATAGTGGTTAAGGTGTTAGCCTCTAGATCGGAAGGTTGCTGGTTCGAATCCGGGTTCGGGCATGGATGTTTGTAAACGTATGGTGTAGAGGCGGCTGGTGCACCTTAAATCTGTCGTGGCCGAAAGTCCTCACGTTGGGTTGGCGTGGAAGTTTGGAGAGTGAGGTGCCAGCTCAGGTGTTGTTTCGTCATCTGACCGTGGTTCAAAATTACGAGGTGTTGTCCTCTGATCTTTCCCTTAAGGGACTGATCCCGGACCGTCGTCAATAGCCCGTTGTGTTGCTCTAGTACGACGTTAACTAAAAATTACCAAAATTACCAATTACCTGATTGATTGAGAACAAAGGCGTAGAGTGGTCTATCAACCAATCAGAGCACAGGAATGGATAAGGAAATTCATAGGCTCTCTTTTAGTTTTAAAATCTAGTGTTCCATCTATCAAATGATAAGTTAACTGTTCAATTTGTTTATTTTTTTAAAATTTCCAATGGCAAGGCAGTACAATTGCGAAGACAAATACAAATACAATACAATACAAAGTACAGAGTTGACCGAGGTCATTTTAGCCTTATACAAGGCCAGAAGTGATGGTCACTTGTGAAGGGGCACTCAGTGGGTGGACCATCGTTGTCCCTAACAAAGGACAGCACAATTTACATCCATGCCCTAACCCCGGATTCGAACCAGGAACCTTCCGATCCAGAGGCCAACACCTTGATCACTAGACCGGTTGGTGGGCTCAATTTGTTTATGGGAGATAATATATTAAGGTTAGATAGTTTGGGGCAACTAGTACGGTTTTAATTAGAGTGTGTGGTAAAAAATTTGTTTACTTTTCCTCAAAATGTGTGCAGACAAGAAAAACTTTCTTCCTAGCACAACTGAAACTACGCGACAACTGACACTTAACTCATTCCCTTTATTAATTATGCATTTCTCGGTTTTAATTTCTTATTCATTGAGCTCTTATTCATAATTGCTATTTTTGCCATGGCACACAACTTTCAATTATCAAGTCTCACTAATGTCTTTACTGAAGATTAAGGTCCCTTCGGGGGCAGGGACATAATCTATTCAACACTGTAAATCAGACTACCTCTCTTCTTTTGTCGTCTCCTGCAATACCTGTTGTTATAGGTCCCGTAAGATTTTGTTGATAGAGTCTCATATCTAATTATAGTAAATTCAGTCACACATTTCGTTGCGTTATCAGACTTATCACACATTGTCTTTAAATAGCACTCAAATGTGCGCCAGCCTCATTAAATAACCGCTGTAAGTCGCTTTATTTTCATCTACAGTAATAAGTTTAAATTTGTTTTCCATATACACACACATATTACGTCATGGATCCCAACCGTTATTTGAATATTTTTTTTTATTGAAAAAATCTTAAAACATCTCTCTCTCTCTCTCTCTCTCTCTCTCTCTCTCTTTTCATTCAAAAAATCTTAGAGATTTTTTAATTTAAAAACTAATAACTAGAAATTGCTGAAATATTTTCATCTATTTAATTATTGTTTCTTTGCAGAAAGTATACAATGAGGAACTTATACCCGTGAGGAAAATGCTTATTTCTGTGTTTAATTAATAGATGGATTGTCAAAATGTTCAAAAACAACAATTAAAACCCACATAAAATGGACTTAATTAATTAAAATTTTAAGTTTTAAATTACCAAAAAATACGGCAAAAGCACATGTCCTTAAAACGCTACGTGATTGCTTTGAGGTCATTATGCTCCACGATGAAATGTTTACGTTTGTCTAGCGTGTTGAAATTTTATATTGCTTGCTCTTTTAATTTTTAATGGTCAATTAAAAAATTGTTTTCTTGCTATTTCAACGTCGCTATTAAAGTAAACAGACCATCATGGGCACAGTGACGTCACAAGAAGCGGCGTAGTAAAGCTAGCGTTTTTGAGATGAATTAAATAGTGTAAACTTGAAATTTTTTTTATTTTACCTTTACGGGCTATAAAAGTAAAAGAGAAAGTTACTTTACATTATATTTTTTCATTTTCTATACTAGGTGGCTCCGCCCCCTGCTCGCTGTCGCTCGTCAACCCCCGATGATTGCTGCGCAATCATATTTAGTTCGCTTCGCGAACTATACTTTTCAACAATGAGGGGGAGGGGATTTCTTCACAATCCATCCCCATTTGGATCGCTGGATTGATTGATTCAGGACCTCTAGAACGACGTTAATTGAAGGTTCCCTTCCCATTGCGATATTTATCGCATGCGAACGAGTAACGGAAAATTGCATACTTTTTTTGCGAGATTAGCGGATCCGTATCTAAGCCGATTCCAGTATTTTAGCTTTAGAAAAGTTCCAAAAATTCTCGGCTTGTACACGGAAATATAATGTAAATAAAAGGAAATATATTAGCAAAACATATTGTTAAAATTCAGAGGAAATCTCATCATAATTTTAAATGTTTTAGTTTCTCCGTGTTATTTGCTGTAAAAATACTTTTAAATATTTTCATATTCGACTGTTGCTATGGAAACGGCGACCGAATTGGCCGGTGCGTCTAAAACAATTGCAAACTTTCTAGCGCGTACTCTCAAGTTTTTTATGAATTAATTAATTAAAAAATATAACTGTGTTTATCGTCTGCGCGTGCTCCAAATTATTTAGCCCCTTCAACCACAAGACTCGCTATCTACCAATCACAAAGCGAATAAACCTGAAAAAAGACCAACAAATTTTTTTTATAATAGATAGATTATAAAAATACTAGGGGGCCTGCCCCCTGCTCGCTAACGCTCGCCAACCCCCGGAGGATTGCTTCACAATCCTCATTGGTTCGCTGCGCGAACCTATGCTCGCTTCGCTCGCCTCAATGAAGACATGTGTCCTAGCATAAGGGATTGTTTACAAAATATGTTACCAAAAAAATGTTTTTCAAATCTAAATTTGCTGTATTACAGAAAAAATATATACAGTATCTCTAAAATCAGAATTCAAATGAAAACTTTGTGCAAATTTTGACTCGAAATGTGAGCGTTGCTTTGGAAATTGAATACCCAGCATGTTGTTTGTGTGTACATTTTCCCAGCACTCAAACGACCCATACTTTTTCATTGAGTTTGTTGCCGAAAGTTGTAGTGCAAGCGTCTTGTTGAAGTATAATTGTTGGCCCTGAGAAGGACCGTTTTTTAAATGGCCCTGAAAAGATCCTCCGCTTTCTTTGATTTCTATTAAACTAACTGCAACAGCTCATTAAAATTTCCTTTTTTCTTTCAATAAAATTTCATCCGATAACGCTATAAATTCAATCGATGCGCGAGACTTCACGATAAACAAACAAACCGTACAGTGTTGCCAAAACGCGATTACAAATAACGTCTTTTTTGCGTGCCACGTAAGAGAATTATATATATAGATAAACAAAAAACGTGCAAGTTCCTCATTAGAGAAAATAAAAACGATATCATCAAAAATATGCTAGAAGACACACACAATTGCAGTTAAATTTATATAGTATATAAAAGGATGGGGTATGGGGGTGCATGTGGGTGTAGATTCCATATACAAATCTACACTGTTTGACCCATCCACACCCAATTTGGTACACTTATACTCTAGAACACTGCGGAAAACATAGGCTATTTCTTTCCTGTCTTCAGACCTATCTGTAGCCATGAATCCTAAAAGTGCCTCTTGAAGCCCCAATTTTAAAATCTAAAGTTTGTTTATTTCATCCAAGGGGGGGGGGGGTTTGTTAGTAAAATCTAAGTTTAGTAGTTTTTAGTTTGTTAGTAAAATCTAAGTTTAGTAGTTTTAGTTTGTTAGTAAAATCTAAGTTTAGTAGTTTTTAGTTTGTTAGTAAAATCCAAGTTTAGTAGTTTGTTAGTAAAATCTAAAGTTTTTAAGGGGGAAATGTTGGGGTCATACTTTAGCTGTCGTGGTAGGGAAACACGTTCAACAGAGTTTGTACATTTGAGTTAATACAGGGATATGTTGCGGTCATATTTTAGTTGTAGCGGTCATATTGTAAACAGGAGCAATGCCAGGTTATTCTGATAGTATAACATAAACATTGAGTAAAAAAACTATCGTTATGAAAATAACGTAAAAAAGTTTATGAAAATAGCTTGTTTGAGAACAGTAATGTTAACTGCCTTAATAATTTTGAAGTGCTCGGAGAGCATGGGCCATAGATCCTCAATCTCCTATGAAGTTGCTTGTAGCTGGAGAGAACAGATTCGAGTTTGTAAGAGACTTTTATAGGTATTGTGCTGAAACTATGTATAATGCAAAATGCTTGATAATAATAACTGCCACAATGTTCCAAAATGCTTAAAATCTCAGAGTTTTAAAGTTTCAGACATGAAAACATCTCATCAACCGGTCATGTGTCTTCTACATTATTACACAACCGGCTGGTTTGTTTGCACTGGAAATCTGTTTCGCTCCAGTGGGACGTAAAATTTGTTTAACGTTAGGGGCCATGTTGGTCTGGTTGGTGGAGTGACGAATTAGCAGCCGGAGAGTTGCGAGTTCGAATCCAAAGATCATCGTGTGCAAAGTGAGCTGGTGCACGTTGAATCTCCCGTGGCCTCAAATTTCTTCACGTTGGTGTGGTATGAAGGTTGCGAGAGAGAAGGCCGGCTCGGATGTGACCTAGTAGTCTGATCGTGGTTCCGAATTACGTGATGTCCTCGGGTCTTTCTCTTTGGTGTTTGATTGAGGACCGTCACCGACCAACCGGTCTGGTGGTTAAGGTGTTAGCCTCTACATCGGAAGGTTCCTGGTGTTGTCACCTGACCGTGGTTCAAAATAACGTGGTGTTGTCATAAGGGATTGATCCCGGACAGTCGTCAATAGTACGTCGTGCGTTATAATCCGTCGTCAATAGCGTTGTGTTGCTCTAGTACAGTGGTCGGCAAACCACGGCTCTTTAGCCACTTGAGTGCGGCTCTGCCACGAATCGATTTAGACTAAATGATGGTAGTAAATAACCCGCCGGTGATGCAAGGAAGAAAGCAGTTGATGAACTTTAGACGAGTCAAGAAAAACAAAGTTCTGTATTTAATTATTGGGTGCAAACTTCAACAATGTTAATATTGAAAGCTTTATAGTAAATCAAGAGATTGCTAAGAGAGGAAAACCATACACCGATGGTGAATACAATAAATTATAATTCTATAAATGCATCCGAAGAGCTATTCAGGGATTTTATGAACAAGGCAAACTTTACCACTGTTTGCTAAAACAGTAAAAGACAGAAAAGTCAAAATGTCTTCGAATCTAACCAATCAGCAAATTGAAGATCTTAAATTGGTTTCAACTTTATCAATAGCTATTGACGAATCTTGTGACATAAATGACACAGCGCACGTTTCACTTTTTGTTCGATTTATTTCGTTTTCGGGTCCTAAAGAGCTTTTAGGATTATTGCCTCTG
Organism: Metellina segmentata; assembly: GCA_947359465.1. NCBI lineage: Eukaryota > Metazoa > Arthropoda > Arachnida > Araneae > Tetragnathidae > Metellina > Metellina segmentata. Next base: position 18,980,346 of record OX375875.1, read on the forward strand.
AAAGGTCTAACACGTGGCGAGGATATTGCAAATGCTGTCATTGAATGCATGGAGAAACATATTCTACTCGATAAATTGTTTCAATTTCAACAGATGGGGGCAAAAAGTATGACCGGAGTGAGAAAATGTTTTTTTTGAAGGAAAAATTGAATAACGAGATACTTGTTTACCATTGCATCATTCATCAAGAAGCGCTTTGAGCGCAGACATTACTGGAAGAAATGTGCAATGTTATGGAATTTGTGATCAATATTGTGAACACAATTGTAGCTAAAGCTCTTTATAATCGCCAATTAAAAGAATATTTAGTTGAAATGGAGGATGAAAACGCACAGATATCTTCTTCAGCATAATCAGGTACGTTGGCTTTTAAGATGAAACGTTTTAAAACGTTTTACTTCAATTTTTACTTGAAATTAAAGCATTTCTCCTTGAGAAGACGTTACTAAATAATCATATCCAAATAATCTTAATCGTATACTACAGGGAAAATGAAACACATTTTTTTCGATGTTGGAAGAAGTCATATATGTCATTCGAAAACAAATTATCCCTTTATGCTTAAGATTTTAAAAGAGAAACATTAATTCATTTTACAAGTCTGCTGAAACATCACCAAGAAAATAACTCGGTTTTTGACATTTACTATTTTAAAACAATTTTAAATATGAGGGAAGCTTTTCCACAGAGGTTTCAGGATTTCAGAAATAGCGTAGCGACGTTAGCCTTTGTTAAAAAAAAACCTCAGAGCTGACGTAACAGAATTGAAAATTTCTCTCTGAAATATTGACATAGGCGCTTTTGAAATGCAATTACTGAAGTATAAAAACAAAGAATTATGGAGCTCCAAATTTGAACGCCTTAATGCTGATATGGAAAAAGTGGTGAAAAATAAATTTGATCTTAGTTTACAGAAAAAGCAATCTGCTTTGAAAGACCTGGAGAAGGAAGACACGACAATTTTCAACACATGGAATAGTATTCCTGACTCATATGATGAGTTAAAAAAACTAGTATTTGCTGTTCTTTCACAATTTGGCTCTACAGATTCATGCGAGCAATCTCTTTCCAGCATGAACCTTGTCAAAAGTAAATTGAGAAATCGTCTTATCGATGAGAACTTGGAATCCTGTTTGAAATTAAAAAAACAACGACATACAAACCTGAACTATCCAAACTTTCGAAGGAAATGCAAGGTTCACAATAAATATGTTTTGTCAGATTTGTATTTTAATGTAAAAAATATTTTTTGTCAATAAATAAGATACTTATTATTATTATATCTGGTTTTATTAAATATTAGTATCAAATTTTTTATAAATCGACTCCTAAAAACATGGTTCTTAAAACAAAATTTGGCTCTCGAAAGAAATTTTAATCGTTGCACTGTTGATCAAAAGCTCTTTTGACTAATGAGTTTGCCGACAACTGCTCTAGTGCGACGTTACTCAAAGAAATTACCAAATCCACCCATTTAAAACAAGTCTCCAGAATAAAGCGTGTAGAGAACTTCAATTATGTATACGTTTTTTTTTTTTTAATACTCTAAACATCGCTGCCTTTTGAAGCGATTCGATTGTGATGAAATTAGCATCGATCCATCGATTTTATGGGAACAAAAGCTGCACGAAAGATAAAGAGAAGCACGTGAGCTCTCTATTATGTTAAAAACCTTGTGTGTGGGTGATTTCTTTCGTTACGTACTAAGGGATTGCTGCATTGTTTTGATCGATGACGAATAATAAAATTCTTATATAAGGGTAATGGTAATGGTAATTTTAGTTAACGTCGTACTAGAGCAACACAACGGGCTATTGACGACGGTCCGGGATCAGTCCCTTAAGGGAAAGATCCGAAGACAACACCTCGTAATTTTGAACCATGGTCAGATGACGAAGCAACACCTGAGCTGGCACCCCACTCTCCAAACTTCCACGCCAACCCAACGTGAGGACTTTCGGCCACGACAGATTTAAGGTGCACCAGCCGCCTCTACACCATACGTTTACAAACATCCATGCCCGAACCCGGATTCGAACCAGGAACCTTCCGATCTAGAGGCTAACACCTTAACCACTATACCGGTTGGTCGGCTCTTATATAAGGGAGTGTGAGATCTAAATATTGGTCGGTTGTTTCAAGGACACAAGCCGTAGTTTTGAAGTAAATACTTGGGTTTGATGTTGAATTGTGGAATGAATAGGCCAGGCCTCGAAATAGATTTTTTAATACAGGTGCACCTTGTGCACCTAAGTTTTTAAATTAGTTGCACAGGTTATACTATAGGAGCACATTAAAAAAAAACCCGTAATATAAGAGCATTAATGTAGTGTAAACTACTTTATTAGTTGGGTATGTTTAGATAGTTTAGTAGTAGATAGTAAATATAGATATTTAAACATCTAAATTCCCCCTTCTCCGTAGCACGGCTCTCGCGACAGTCGCTTCAACAGAGCCATCAGGAAAATATTTCGATCATCGGCAAGTTCTGGTGGCATGGCACAAGTAAACCTTCCACCTGTATAAACCCGTTATGGCCCAGGGATTTTTATTCGCATAGTGTCTATTTAGGAATTTTAATTACGTTCCTATAGAGCGAGAGAGGTCGATACTAATATTTTGTTTTCAAACATCAAAATAACATAAAAACACATCCATTTTTAACGTGCTCCTAGCGGAAAAAAATTAGGTGCATAACTGTATTTTCATGTGCATAATGCACCTGTGCACCCGGGTATTTCGAGCCCTGGAATAGGTAGTCATTTTTATTGACATTGCACTGGAGCAACACAAGGGTTATTGGTCCGGGATCATTATGTGTGTCTATTACTTGACACACTACCCTACCATAATGTACACTACCCTACTACCCTACCATAACTACCCTACCATAACTACCCTACCATAACTACCCTACCATAATAGACCGGAAGCCAGTGGATTTGCATAAAATCTGACAACTTGTTTGGGGGTGTTATTCGTGGTATGGCATGGGACCTTTGCATGTTGTTCCTGGTCAATTGAACGCCGATGCTTACATGATCATTTTGGACAATCAGGTTCTTCCTACGCTCTGGAAATTTTATGGAATGGCCGAATGTCACATCCAAGACGATAACGATCCGTGTCGCGTTGCATCCTCTGTCGAACAGTGGTATCAAGATATGGATGTGAAACGTCTTCCCTGGCCTACTCAGAGTCCCGATCTAAATCCCATAGAACATTTGTGGGACGCGTTTCGTAACGCTTACGAACCAGGGAGCCCCGTAAGAAATCTAAAGCTTCGCTGGCGACATTCTTACAGCGGGAATGGACACAAATACCTATAGCTGTACATCAAAACCCTGTTGAAAGTAATTACAGCACGTTGGGCGTGGGGGACCATCCCCCTATTAAAGAATGTATTATTTCCCTTATACCATCACATCTTGCTGTCCGGTCCATTATTATAGGGTAATGTATATATTGTATCAGGTGCAGCAAGTCCCAATATGGCCTTTGTGTTACAAAACCTCAAGGACAACCAACCAACCGTGATCCAACACGAAGGGAAAGATCCAAGGACAACATCACGTGATTTTGAACTGAACCACAGTCAGTTGACGAGGTCACACCTCAGGTAGCACCCCACTCTCCAAACTTTCACACGACGCCAAGGTAAGACCATTTGAGCCACGATAGATTTAAATGCATCAGTCTCCTTTTTATCCGACATTCTTCGATTGGATCGTAAGTCCCAAACTAACTTTCTAGTTTGTTACTGTTCTAACCAGGCTACCGAGGTCCTGCAGACATACGGAATGTGAACGATTGTTTATTGCGAATATTCAAACATTAATTTATGGTTTGAAGGATTAAAGTGCCATTTGATATTAATTCTAGAAGACAACTTTATTGATTAAAGGCCTGTGATTGTAGCGTAGTTTGATAGCTGTCGAAAGACAAATTTACGCAGTCCTTGATTCAGGCAAGTTTTAAGTTTCAATGGCCCAGAGCTCACTCAACAACGTAGAATTTTGGTACATTGTGGACCTTATCCCTGTGTTCGTACTCGGTTAATAACGTGATTTGGAGATTCTTAGTATACACGATGCTATATACACTACCCTACAATAATGGACCGGACAGCAAGATGGGATGGTATAGGAAATAATACACGCTTTAACAGGGGGATGGTCTCCCACGTGCTGAAATTACACTAGCAACCCTTGTGGGCATACTTTCAATAAGGTTTTGATACACAGCTATGGATATTTGTGTCCATTCCCACTGCAAGAATGTCGCCAGCTCAGCTGTAGATTTCGGACGTGTTTTCCTGGTCCGTAAGCGTCGCTCTAACGCGTCCCACATATGTTCTATGGGGTTTCGGTCTGGTCTCTGAGCAGGCCAAGGAAGACGTTTCACATCCATATCTGGATACCACTGCTTGACAGAGGCTGCAACATGAAATGGAGCGTTGTAGTCCTGGAAGTAACATTCGTCCATTCCATACAATTGTCAGAGCGTAGGAAAAACCCGATTGTCCGAAATGTTCATGTAGGCGTCGGCGTTCAATGGACCAGGAACAACGTGCAAAGGTCCCAGGTCATAAAACACGAAAAACACCCCCAAACAAGTAGTCGGATGTTAAGCCAATCCACTGGCAAATTCGAAGCCAAGCATTAAAATCTGAAAAAAAAATTACACACACAAATATAAACAAGATATTTATAAATGTACTATAGCTATTTTGGCGGGACGAAAACATTCCTCTCATCGCCCGTCCTTATCAGTCAATACAAATAACTTGACAGGTAGGTGTTTAATTAACGTTGCATTGGATCAACATAGCAGGCTATTGGTGACGGTAAGGATCAACTCCCAAAGCGAAAGATCGGGGGAAAACACCACATCATTTTGAATCATGGTCGGATGTCGAGGCAACACCTGAGCTGTAACCCCACTCTCCAAACTTCCTGACCATGCCAACGCGAGGACATTTGAGGGCATGAACGATTCAACGTACACCAACCCACATTATACATGTCACTCGTAACCTGGAATGGCTTAATTAGAATATGGAGGCAAAGATAAATTACTTAAACTTAGGTTTTCCCTCTTATTTTTCCTTTCGGTCTTTGGTGGGTGTGTTTTTGCTCCAATGGTAGTTGAAAATTACGTGGTTTTGTCCTCGGATCTTACCATTTGAGGGTTGATCCTGAATTGTCACCAATTTCCCTGTGTATTGCTCATTTAATCAAAATACCAACGTTTGACGTTAATCCAAATACCAACCTACTATTGTAATTCGTTAAGCGGTTCATGGCGAAATCTAAAAGAGAATAACCGCTACTGAAGCGATGGTGACCGACCAAATAGCTCCCTCTACAACCTAAACGCAGAAATTCTGGATTCACATTCTCTGACAAAAAGGTTTAGAGCCCCTCTATTACCTCTGCAATTTGATTTTTTTTTTGCGAATTACCCTGTATTCGGCTATTTTTACTCTCATTCACTTCACTCGATGTTCCTATTAATGGGCTTAATGAAACTTCGATTTTCATCAATTAAGCCATAGCTTCAGCTATTATTACCAGACCTAATAATGACAGCTCCTGATAAACTCAATTAATAATTCCTGATGTTTCATGAAACTCACTTGATGGAGTATTAATGAAAAAAATAATTAAATTTTGAAACGGTCATCTAAACACATTTTGTTACTTGAAATAACTCTTTAACAAATAAAAAATACTTGTTAAATAAAGTTATATTGAATTAAATAACTTTTATGTATTGAAATGGTCATCTAAATATATTTGTTACTAGAAATAACTCTATAACAAATAAAAAATACTTCTTACATAAATTTATTATTGTATTAAATAACTTTTATGTATTGAAACGGTTATCTAAATATATTTGTTACTAGAAATTACTCTATAACAAATAAAAAATACTTCTTACATAAATTTATATTGAATTAAATAACTTTTATGTATTGAAATGGTCATCTAAACATATTTGTTACTAGAAATAACTCTGCAACAAATAAAAAAACTTCTTACATAAATTTATATTGAATTAAGTAACTTTTATGTATTGAAACGGTCATCTAAACATATTTGTTACTAGAAATAACTAAATAAAAAAATCTGCAACAAATAAAAAATACTTCTTAAATAAAAAAAAAAAAACAAGAAGGCTTATACGAACAGCAGAGAAAAAACTAATAATGTTTGACTTCACCCTTTGGCAACAGGCCATTTCTTTAGGCATTTTATCGTTTTTCACCACTTCAGAATAAAACCCACAACGCAGGTGTTTTTTCACGTTGAATTGGGTCCAAAATAATGCTCTTATGAACTAGTTGCGGTGTTGTCCCCCGATCTTTTCCTTGGGGGATTGATCCCTGATCGTCGTCAATAGCCCGTTGTGGTGCTCCAGAACAACGTTAATGAAAAACACATTAGACAAAAATTTCCAAATCTGGCACTCAAATAATTTGGAGGAGGGGAGGCAATATTTGTCCCGAGTTTAATAGAGGTCGTTGAGAAATAGGGGGTGATGTGCAAGATTTAAAAATATTTAAAATAAAAATACCTAAAAATTTTTTAAAGAAAACAGGAGGTAAGGTAAGGTAATTTTTAATTAACATCGTACCAGAGCAAACCAACGGGCAATTGTCGACGGTCCGGAATCAATCTCTTCAGGGAAAGATCTAAGGACAACACAACGTAATTTTGAACCACGGTCAGATGACGAAGCAACACCTGAGCTGGCACCTCACTCTCCAAACTTCCACACCATCCCAACTTGAGGACTTTCGGCCACGACAGATTAAAGGTGCACCAGCCGCCTCTACTCCATACGCTTACAAACATCCATGTACTGACCCGGATTCGAACCAGGAACCTTCCAATCTAGAGTAAGCAAACAGGAATCGGCATGTTTTGTCAATGTTCTGTGCAACACTAGAAATACCCAAGAACTCTTAATGGTTTGAGTATTTTTCTTTGCTATTGGATTAGATAACTTTTGGTAATGGTAATTTTAGTTAATGTCGTGTAAGAGCAACAAAACGGGCCATTGACGACATTTCATGTTCTCTCTATGACGATTCAATGTTTTCAATACTGTGCCCTAAATAAATCAAATGGTACAGAGGGGGAAGGCGAAATCGCGTCTGTTCCATTTTTGCATTTCTGTTCCATTGTAAGGGTAGGCTGTGTGGCAGGGACCTTCGAATGTTCGATTGCAGCGTTGTTCTGTTTGAGGCTGCTATGGAATTTTATTCTCCTGTCACACTTCGCTTCTCAGAACTATTTCAAAGGCTTTTTCTCAGGATCAAATGTTTTTAACGATAAACTGCTAAATATAGATGTGTCAGGATTTTAGATGGCTTACTTCTTCGAACATTCGTTCTGCATTTATAAGTGGATCGATGATGGAATACACAATTAAAGGTGAAAAGCCATTTTCAGTTTGGGAATTGGAAAAGCATTCCGCGGCAAGAATCTTCCTGTTTGGGTCGGTAATTTGGTAATTTTTAATTAGCGTCCTACTTGAGCAACACAACGGGCTATTGACGACGGTCCGGAATCAATCCCTTAAAGGAAAGATCCGAGGATAACACCTCGTAATTTTGAACCACGGTCAGATGACGGGTAACTTTTGGTAATTTTTAAATTAACGTCGTACTAGAACAACACAACGGGTTTTTGACGACGGTTCGGGATCAATTCCTCAAGGGAAAGATCCGAGAACAACACCTCATAATTTTGAACCTGGTATTAGATTAGATTTTACTATTAGACGATTTTAGAGGTCGCGGTGGTCCGGTTAAAAAAAACGGACTACCAAACGGAAGGCTGCGAGTTTAAGTCTAACCAAAGACCGCCGTGTACAAAAATAGTTGCTGCACGTTAAATCTGATCACGGCCTCAAATATTCTAATTTGGGCGTGACAACTAAGTTTGGAGAGTAGGGTGTCAGCTCAGGTGTTGATGAAGTCCTCTGACCTCTGTTCCAAATTTACAAGACGGTGTCCTCGAATCTTTTCCTTAGGGGACTGATCCCAAACCGGCGTTGCGTCGGCAATATCCCGGTGCCCACACTTATTGTGTCGTTAATTAACTACCTACCTTTCATCACTCAATTATCTGATTCATCATAGATATTCAAATATTCATGCTGAAGAAAAGCAGGCATTTCACAACGGAACCAAATCATTAGCAACTTGATCGTCAAATGATTCAAAATTACGTGGTTTTGTCCTCGGATCTTACCCTCAGGGGGACGACCAACCGGTATAGTGGTTAGGGTGTTAGCCTCTAGATCGGAAGGTTCCTGGTTCGGGTCAGTGCATGGATGTTTGTAAGCGTATGGTGTAGAGGCGGCTGGTGCACCTTAAATCAGTCGTGGTCGAAAGTCCTCTCGTTGGGTTGGTTTGGAAGTTTGGAGAGTGGCGTGGCACCTCATGTGTAGCTTCGTCATCTGACTGAGGTTCAAAATTACGAGGTGTTGTCCTCGGATCTTTCCCTTAAGGGACTGATCCCGGACCGTCGTCAATAGCCCGTTGTGTTGCTCTAGTACGACGTTAACAAAAAAATTACCAAAAATTACCCGGACTGTCGTCAATAGCCCGTTGTGTTGCTCTAGTACGACGTTAACTAAAATTACCATTACCCGGACCGTCGTCAATAGCTCGCTGTGTTGCTCTAGTACGACGTTAACTAAAATTACCATTACCCGGACAGTCGTCAATAGCCCGTTGTGTTGCTCTTGTACGACGTTAACTAAAATTACCATTACCCGAACCGTCATCAATAGCCCGTTGTGTTGCTCTTGTACGACGTTAATTTAATTACCATTACCATTGCTGTAACCCCAGACCGTCGTCAATTGTCTGTTGTGTTGCTCCAGTACGGTGTTAATTGCAAATTACCGAATTACCATAGGGATCTCGCAAGGAAGAGCACGAAGAAGTCGCCAAGGAGGCGCCCACCAGCCAAATCCGGCAACCCCGCCTCCTTGTCGGGATTTCTCAGCTTTCGTCGGCAGCCAGCGCGAGTTGTAACAAAACGATTCGCGATGCGGCTGAAAGGAATCGGCGCTGATCCTTCTCCGACGTCCTCTCATCTTCTTCCTCAGCATCCACAAGATGGTCAACGCCACGGTGAGTACTGCCACTCCTCTTTCGACACTCCTCTCCACTGTGTGTGTTCCGCTCTTTCCCTTTGTTATTTACCCGTGCGTACAGAGAGGTTGAAGGCGGCCCAAACATGCACACTCTGTGTTTTCCCTTCGTGTTTGTTATAAATAGCATCCCCTTCGAAGATGAAAGGAATTTGAGGTTTGAACTGATCGGGATGTTTCCAAACGCAGTTGTTTGCTCGCGGTTTGTTGTTTGTGTGGCGGCAGGGGGAAGTTCAAAGGTCACTTTCCGAAGAAGTAGTTGGGTATGGGATTCCTCTACAAAAAAGCGTCGGATTTTTGTTTTTGAAGACATTTGTTACGAAAAACTCAGTTCAAAATTTTATTCCGAAATCGGAACTTTGAAAGACTTGCTCTACTGGTGTCACCTTACAGTTCAACATATGAACAGAGTTCCGGTTATTGTAGAGTGTTTCAAAATTACGTGGTAGTGTCTTCGTATCTTTCCCTTTGGGGATTAATACCGGACCGTCGTCAATAGCCCGTTGTGTTGCTCTGATATGACGTTAATTAAAAAAATTACCAATCACAATTACCAGAGTTGGAAGGGGTCGCCGTAATGCAGTTGAAAGAGTAACGGACTGGCAAACGGAAGGTTGCGAGTTCGAATCCAATCAAAGACCGTCGTGTACAAAGAGGGCTGGTGCACGGTAAATCTGTCATGACTTAAAATGTCCTCACATTGGCGCAACGTGGAAGTTTGGAGAGTGGGGTGCCAAGTTGAGGTGTTGCCTCGTCATCTGACCGTGGTTCAAAATTACGCTCTGTTGTCCTCGGATCTTTCCCTTTGGGCTTGATCGCGGATGGTATGGCATTTTTTATTAATGTCGTACTGGAGAAACACAACGGGATGTTGACGACGGTCCGGGATCAATCACAACGGGATAGATTAATGCCGGACCGTCATCAAAAACCCGCTGTTTTACTCAGTTACTAGGTTAACGGAAAAGCATTTCCTGACGTTGCTTTCGCAGGTTTGACCCTTGCGCAGTACAAAAACAACCCATCAATCCGATAAGTAGGTATAGTAGCATTTGATGATGCAAGTTGTACTACTTAAGGTATCAAGACACACGCTTTATACGTCCTGGGCACGACTGGTACTATACCCATGAATCCTTTTCAAAATGACGAGTTGTAAGACTGCTATACATTAGCCAAATTATTATGGCTTATTCAGGTTTATAATTCAGTTTGGTTGGATCGTAGAAGGTTCAGGAGCATGTTTAGAGTCAGCTGTGTTACTGAGTGCAAAACACTCATTAACAAACGCCTTGGGACATGGGCTTGGTTGGCTCTAGTCATGAATTGCCTTACAAATTGTGAGATTGTTAGTCATTAATACCATCGTCGACTTACTAAGTCCGGTTCAGAGTTAATTGTTTACTGGGTTCAACAATGTGCGAAGTTAGTTGAGTAGCAAGGTAAGTAAAGGAAATTTTAATTAACGTCGTACTAGAGCAACACAACGGGCTATTGGCTACGATCCGGCATAAATCCCACAAGGATCTGAGGACAACACCACGTTATTTTGAAGCACGCTCAGTTGACGAGGCAACATCTCAGCTGGCACCCCACTCTCCAAACATCCACACCAACCTAACGTGAGGACTGACTACGGCCACGACAAATTTAAAGGTGCACATGCTGCCTATACGCTTACAAACGTCCATGCATTGACCCGGTTTCGAACAAGGAACCATCCGATCTAGAGGCTAACACCTTAACCTCCCGACCGGCTGGTCGGCAGTTGAGTTACAAACAAATGTTATTCGAATCACAAACAAATGTTATTCGAATCACAAACAAATGTTAGTTGAGTTACAAACAAGTGTTAGTTGAGTTACAAACAAGTGTTGAGTTACAAACAAGTGTTAGTTGAGTCACAAACAAGTGTTAGTTGAGTCACAAACAAGTGTTAGTTGAGTCACAAACAAGTGTTAGTTGAGTCACAAACAAGTGTTAGTTGAGTCACAAACAAGTGTTAGTTGAGTTACAAACAAGTGTTAGTTGAGTTACAAACAAGTGTTAGTTGAGTTACAAACAAGTGTTAGTTGAGTTACAAACAAGTGTTAGTTGAGTTACAAACAAGTGTTAGTTGAGTTACAAACAAGTGTTAGTTGAGTTACAAACAAGTGTTAGTTGAGTTACAAACAAGTGTTAGTTGAGTTACAAACAAGTGTTAGTTGAGTTACAAACAAGTGTTAGTTGAGTTACAAACAAGTGTTAGTTGAGTTACAAACAAGTGTTAGTTGAGTTACAAACAAGTGTTAGTTGAGTTACAAACAAGTGTTAGTTGAGTTACAAACAAGTGTTAGTTGAGTTACAAACAAGTGTTAGTTGAGTTACAAACAAGTGTTAGTTGAGTTACAAACAAGTGTTAGTTGAGTTACAAACAAGTGTTAGTTGAGTTACAAACAAGTGTTAGTTGAGTTACAAACAAGTGTTAGTTGAGTTACAAACAAGTGTTAGTTGAGTCACAAACAAGTGTTAGTTGAGTCACAAACAAGTGTTAGTTGAGTCACAAACAAGTGTTAGTTGAGTCACAAACAAGTGTTAGTTGAGTCACAAACAAGTGTTAGTTGAGTCACAAACAAGTGTTAGTTGAGTTACAAACAAGTGTTAGTTGAGTTACAAACAAGTGTTAGTTGAGTTACAAACAAGTGTTAGTTGAGTTACAAACAAGTGTTAGTTGAGTTACAAACAAGTGTTAGTTGAGTTACAAACAAGTGTTAGTTGAGTTACAAACAAGTGTTAGTTGAGTTACAAACAAGTGTTTGTTGAGTTACAAACAAGAGTTAGTTGAGTTACAAACAAGTGTTTGTTGAGTTACAAACGAATACCAAGAGTGGTAGACCACAAAGACATCTTACAATTAATAATCATAACAGACTACGAAATATTGAGTTAAACGGGGAATTCAGTCTCACAAGTTCTACGCCATCATATCCCTGGATACAAAACTTGTGTTAATGTTAGTTTGAGTTACCAAATTAGTGGGAACCAAAACACTTTCTACATCATGGTCTCGACAGGTACCAGATACGTATTTCTTACAAATGATCGGCATCAGACAACTGCTCAGAATTACGTGGTGATTTCCTCGGATCTTTCGACCAATAGCCCGTTGCGTTGATTCAGTGAGATGTTAATTAAAATGCCTTACCTTCTTATGAATGACGAGACGATAAGACGACGAAAATATTATTGTTGAGTATCTGGTTGATTTGGTTGAGTGACTGGGTACAAGACAGTGTGCTAATGATCAGTTGTGTTACAAGTTAACACCATATGACCACATAATCACCTAGCATTTGATAATCACGAGAAGAGATTAGTGTAGTTAAATTTACTGTAGTTAATGTATCTAGTACAGGGTTAATAGTTCAGTGTCATTAGATGGCACTAGCTATGAGAGCTTAAGTTGGTCCACGTTGTGTTACAAAACACGAACATCTCTTACCGGTTAACAAACACTTTCTACAACATGGGCATCGGCTGGTTCTTACAAATACCGACAGAAGATAAGGCATGAATTCCATTGTCGATTTTCTAAGCCTAGGTTTCAGAGTTAATAATGTAATACAGTACACAGTCCCAAATCCCGACGTATTGTTAACCGGCGTTTTTTTTTTAAATTGTTTTTCTCACTTTTTTACATTTTCCCGACAATTTTTAGAAAACAAGGAGTTAAACCAGGACCTAATTGATGAAACAACGCAAAATAACGGACATGTTCAGAATAAATACAACACAGAAAAGTTTGAAGATTTACAAGTAAAATTCGTTGCATTGTATTAAAAAGGTTTTTCCTTTTAAAAATTATTCCTAGTTATATATTTGCTATTTTACTATTGCAATCGCAAAATTCGAGCAATGAGGAGAGCTTAGATTAAGGGTTTTTTTTTGACAAAAAATGCAAATAATCCGAAATCCGGAATCCGGAATGGCCGAGGTCAGGAGGATTCCAGATTTGGGACTTTGTACTATACCATAAGCTCACTTGGCTAAATACAATTGAATTCAGCCGACCAACCGGTATAGTGGTTAAGGTGTTAGCCTCTAGATCGGAAGGTTCCTGGTTCGAATCCGGGTACGGGCATGGATGTTTGTAAGCGTATGGGGGTAGAGGCGGCTGGTGCACCTTAAGTCTGTCGTGGCCGAAAGTCCTCACGTTGGGTTGGCGTGGAAGTTTGGAGAGTGGGGTGCCAGCTCAGGTGTTGCTTCGTCATCTGACCGTGGTTCAAAATTACGAGGGTTTGTCCTCGGATCTTTCTCTCAAGGGACTGATCCCGGACCGTCGTCAATAGCCCGTTGTGTTGCTCTAGTACGACGTTAACTAAAATTACCAAATTACCAATTGAATTCAGTAAGACTAACTTCAATAAGACAGTTAACTGATTAACATTAGCTAATATTATACAGCTATTTGTTTATTTATATGATATGGTCCTAAATGGTGTTGTATTCATGATCTCTAAAAAATAAAAGAATAAGACTCCAATACTATCATTGAGTTACTAAATCAGGCTCAGAGTCACCCGTTAAGTGTTATCAGGGACACGATACAGGTAGATAAATATTTTAATTAACGTCACACTAGTGTAACACATGAGCTATTGGCGACGGTTCGGAATCAATCCCCGGAGGAAAGATACGAGGACAACAACACGCAATTTGAACCACGGATGGATGACTTGGTCACGCCTGAACAGGAAAACCACTTCAACAAATTTCCACATCACGTCAACGTGAGGACATTTGAGGCCACGACGGATTTAACACTCACCAGGTCCCTTTATACACGACGGTCTTTGGTTGGATTCGAAATCGCAACCATTCGGTTGCTAATCCGATGCTTTTCCAACCGGGGGTCCAATTCATAGCAGATTGAAATGTTCCTGCTTCGAATCCGGGTGCGGGCATGGGTGTTTGTAAGTGTATGGTGTAGAGGTGGCTGGTGTAGCTTAAATCTGTCGTAGCCGAAAGTCCTCATTTTGGGTTGATGTGGAAGTTTGGAGAGTGGGGTGCCAGCTCAAATGTTGCTCGTCATCTGAACGTACGAGGTATTGTCCTCGGATATTTCCCTTAAGGGATTGATCCCGGACCGTCGTTAATAACCCGTTGTGTTGCTCTAGTACGACGTTAATTAAAAATTACCAAATTACTATTTATAGTAAGTATCGGACTTTAGTCTAACGTTTTACTTCAGGCTCGATACTTTCTTTTAGATGGCACCATATGAATTCTGCACTTCCGAATTCTTAGATGTGGATTTAAATATGTATTGCTATGAATATTCCAAAAAAATATACTTTAAAGTGAGACAATTTACTACTCTTCTCTTGTTCACTGCGTAATTTTATGGCAATATATACGTCATTGAAAGCAATCAAGAGATTTTAGCGTTGTTAATGAATGTGGCATTTATTTTCCCTCTTTTCACTTATAGGAAATTTCAAGTTCTTAAACTATACATACTAAAATTGCACTCGGTTTATCAAGTATTTCAAAAAGCTAGTTTCTAATAACCTAGTACGGAAATTTTGAAATCACTTATTAAACTACAGATTGCACGTTTATTTGGTTTAAATCTATTTACTTTCCTTTGTAATATTTTAATTTCGTTTTTTAAAATGACTACTTTTGAACTGATGCCTAGTTCCTATTTTAAATAAGCGATTAGTCAACTTGTTTCGCGAGATACGAACGTCATCTTCAAATAATATTTAAAAGATTATTTATTGCAAAACAAAAACTGTTTTTGATCGATTTATTTATTTATTTTTTATATTTACTACAAGAACGTGTAGAAGAAGGAAACATTACAAAAAAAAAACACATTGAAAAATACTTCAATTTAAAATTCTTACTCCTGCAAATTTATATATATTTTTTTCAAATACTAGGGGGCTCCGCCCCCTGCTCGCTTACGCTCGCCAACCCCCGGGGATTGCTGCGCAATCCCATTTGGTTTGCTTCGCAAACCAACACTCCTTTCACAGATGTCATTTGGTTTGCTTCGCAAACCAACATTCCTTTCACAGAGTGAAACTATCTGAATAATTCGTATTATGCTGATTTCACTTTCCGGTACATGACGTCACAGCGAGGGCTTCGCGCCCTGCTCGATTACGCTCGCCGACCCCGGGGATTGCTACACAATCCCGTTTGGTTTGCTTTCTCAAACCAATACTTCTTTCGCAATTGATTTCACTTTTTTTTGCTTTAACACTTAATGCACCCTAAACTAATAGCCGCATCAGTAAAAAATCTTCTGTATCTTGTTCCCTGTACAATTTTAAGTAAACAGTGTTAATATCAATACATTGTACTTTGTCGGTAAACTGTCTTGAGAACAGAGGGAAAAAAGCGAGCCTTTTTCCTCGCCAAATAAAAAGAAATCGTTTTTATGGCAATTGTTGCTACGATAAATTTGATATCTGGCAAACCCGATAGTAGAAAATGCAACCCACTGCTGTTTGCCGAACCAGCTATGCGAACTGAAAAATACGAAATTTGTGTCACCAACTTTTGATTGCATCGAATTTATTTATGAACCAATTTTAAAAATAATTGTACCGTAAGAAAGAGTACATTGTGAGGTATACTGCAATATTTTTAAAATTAAAAACTAACAGTAATACTATATAGATATGACCATTTTAGTTTTGTATCGGAAGTTACGATCTGAAAGTTCCGAAAATTGTATGACCTACTTTTAATTGCATCGATTTTGTTTATTAACCAATTTGAAAAATAATTGTAACATAAGAAAGAGTGTAATGTAGTGTATTCAGTGATGTTCTCAAATTTAAAAAATAATTATTTTTGCCGTAGACATAACGGTTTTAACAAAACGTAGCGAAAATATCCGAAGATTCCGAATTTTGTATCACGAACTTTTGATCGCATCCAATTTAATTATTAACCGATTTCAAAAATAATAGTACCGTAAGAAAGAGTATATTCTGAGGTATACTGCGATATTTTAAAAATTAAAAACTAATAGTAATTAGATATAGATACGGCAGTTTTAAAAAAAAGTAACAAAAATGTCCCGATTTTTCCCGAATTTCAAAAAAATATTATCAAGAACCACATTTAAATTTCAAAAAAAACTCGACGAGCTGCAAAAATTTACGTTGAGAGGTACTCTTAAAAAAAAACTCACGACTAAAGACTGAAATTTTGAATGTGTTTTGCTCACTCGCGGAAGAAATTTCACTTCTTCAACTTTAACACTTAATAAAACCTAAACTAATAGCCGCATCGGAAAAAAATCTTAATAATTATCCAGGGAATACGATGAAGAACAAAGAATGTTAATTTCATATTTTTCCGATCAGTACTTTCTCGGGAAACCGTCTAAGAATGGAGCTAAACAACAAAAATTTCAATTCTTCGCGGTAACTTTTTTTTAATATAGAGAGATTCTTTTGTTTTCCTTAAAGTGTTTCTCACAAATTTTACGCATGAGTTTCTCTGTACTGGTGTTATTTATTTTCTAACAAACATTTTTATGACATATACAATTGTAAGAGTCATAATTGATTTGATTAGTATTTTTAAAACTAATTTAATATTGTTCTAAATCATTGTTCCACGCTCAAAGTTATCAAATAAATTCTCAAAAAGCAACCTTTGAGGATTGATCCCGGACCGTCGCCATTAACCCGTTATGTTGCTTCAGTGCGACGTTAATTAAAATACCTACCTACCTTAACTAGTTTAGTTTGATATTAATGCTAACAATTATCATCATGTTTACGTTCAATGTTTTTAGATATTGTTCTTTTACTAAATTTTACTTCAATTCTTATGTAAAAAATGTTTATTCTAGCTATACTTTATGCAACTATATCTGCTAAAATATTTGAGCGAATATTTAAAGTTGAATTTCACTGCAACAACTAATTACTGGTAAACGTCTGGATGGGAAGTGATCAATTACTGGTCGAATCCATATTATGAATTTTGAGTTAAAAATTCTAAAATATATCACACTTAAAAAGAATGGCACTCTATAGCCATTTAATCTCATTTAAATCACCATCTTTACAAGATACTAAGTACAAAAAATCTTAAAAGTGCAAAGTATCGAAATCTCAGGGAAATATTTTCATGAAAAGTGAGCACTAATTGGTCAATTACTGATTGCATGGTTGACCGTAATTATGGAAAAAATGCTTGAAATTGAAAGACAATGTAGTAATTTAAAATAGAAAGCTGAGGAAATGGACCCAATTAGGGGACTGATCCCGGACTGTCGTCAATACACCGCTGTGTTGCTCTAGTACGACGTTAATTAAAAATTACCAAATTACCACACCACGCGCTGCCGCGAGATCAACAGCGAACGTGTTAAGATGTAAGAATATTACTAAGATGTAAGAATAAGTACATCTTCACTGTAGTATTTTTCTCGAAAATGCGACAGAATATACTAGTTGGCCCCTTTTCGCTTAGCTAAATAAAATTTATTAAAACATCGTGACAATCCAATTATTCCGAAAGTACTTACCAAATTAACTTCTTGCTGTTCTCTCTTTTTTTCCTTCCTCGGGTCTCCTCCAGGGGTTCATTTCCTAGTTTGTTATGCCTTCGTTGGTTTGTTTCGAATGTAACACTTGGCAGCACAACTTGAATTAATAATAAATTAGCTATAAAACCCGTTGAGATGAGTATACAACGGGTTTCTTGAAATATTTATTGCTACTCAAGTGCTTATTAGTATATTTTCCCGAGTAAACGTAAGTATGGATTACGCTTTCAAACATTCCTTCGAAATACTTCACTGTTCACGAATGTTTACAACTCAGAATACTAGGTCAATCAAGTCTAATTAATAAATTAATCAATATTACAAATCAAAAGTACATCTGTCACGGTAATAATCTCACGAAACTCAGTGATACAGGTTTGAATTATACTCACAGATCCAAACTACATCTAAGTAAATAATTCTAAATGGAACTAAAAAAGTCAAAAATATTACTAGTGATGCCATAAATAGAAAATTATATGCTTTTTAATAATTTAATTGTTCGCGAATACAACTCGAAATATTCATTCAATTAAGTCCAATAGGTGAATTAAGAAAATCTCACAACTCAAAAATATATTTCAGTCGGAGTAGTAATAACATGAAAACTCAGTAATCCAGGTTCGAAATAAATTCACAGATCAAAACTACATCTCAATTAATAATTCGAAATGGAACTAAAAATTGAAAACTACGTCTTAATTATAATTCGAAATAGAGCTAAAAAATGAAAACTACGTCTTAATTATAATTCGAAATAGAACTAAAAAATGAAAACTACGTCTTAATTATAATTCTAAATGGAACTAAAAAATGAAAACTACGTCTTAATTACAATTCCAAATGGAACTAAAAAATGAAAACTACGTCTTAATTACAATTCCAAATGGAACTAAAAAATGAAATAACTACATCTCCATTAACAATTCTAAATAGAACTAGAAAATGAAAACTACATCTCAATTTGTAATTCAAAATGGAACTTAACAACACAAACCACATCTCAAATTCTTAATTCTTAATGTTCCTAAAAATGACATAAATGCATCGCAAATTATAATCCTAGTGAACTAAAAATGAAAAATATTAATGGCGTTACCATAAAGAGAAAATTACACCTGTTAGAAATTTAATTGTACTATCGCATCCTTTTTCACTAAGTTTCTATGTAAATATAGTTTTCAACTATTATAGCATAAATAGTGTTGCTTGCCGTTTGCTCGTTTTCGAGATCATTTAATACGTATCAATTGTACGCGAGCAACTTCTCGCGAAACTATTTAAATAGGAATTCAACCGATGAGAGAACGAGGATAACTTAAACATAACAAAACCAATTATAGAGCGTGTATAAAACAGAATCTACGTGCGTCATGGCCAAGTTTGACTTTTCATTACGATGCGAATCCGAGGCCACTTTGTTTAGCTGCAATCCGATGAAAGTTTGCATTTTCGATAAGCAGATTAGATTAGCGAGTGAACATAGAATCTTACGCACATCAAATTGCGTGACAGTAATTGTAATGCAATGTGTATCTGCATTAAACATTTAAATTCCTTAAACATTTAAATTCCTTAAACATTTAAATTCCATAAACATTTAAATTCATTAAACATTTAAATTCCATAAACATTTAAAATTCCATAAACATTTAAATTCCTTAAACATTTAAATTCCATAAACATTTAAAATTCCATAAACATTTAAATTCCTTAAACATTTAAATTCCTTAAACATTTAAATTCCTTAAACATTTAAATTCCTTAAACATTTAAATTCCTTAAACATTTAAATTCCTTAAACATTTAAATTCCATAAACATTTAAATTCCTTAAACATTTAAATTCCTTAAACATTTAAATTCCTTAAACATTTAAAGATATATTTCTAAACAGACTCGTCGTTAGATTGGCGTTATTAGCCATTTTAATGAAACACATTTGTTGCAGACCATTTCATCCAATCATATGAATGAAATAAAGTTACAGTGTAAGTCAATTTTTCGAAAAACAAAACAAAACTTCCACTGCTATAAGTTGGCAGTTGAATGAAGATCTGACTTACTTCACGTTTTCTGTTAACAGATTGACTTATCTGAATCTGAATCTGGTTTCTGTGTCTAACTAATTATCTTTAGTTCAATTTAGTTACACTAGAGGACCCGCCCCCTGCTCGCAGATGCTCGCCAATCCCCGGAGGATTGCTTTGCGCTGCGCAAACCTTACTCGCTTCTTTCGAATCAATAAGGACATGTGTCCTAGCAGAAGGGATTGTTTACAAAATATGATATTCCAAAAAAATATTTTTCAAATTTGAATTTGTTGCGATGCAAAAAGGTTATACAGTACCTCAGGAATCTGAAATAGAACAATTTGGAATTCAAATGAAAACTTTTGACTCGAAATGTGAGCGTTGCTTTGGAATTCGAATACCCAGCATGTTAGCAAGCTGCAACAGCTCGACTAATATTAATTTTTTTACAATAAAATTTCATCAGATAACGCTTTAAATTCAATTGAGGCGCGAGGCTTCGCGGTAAAGAAACAATTGTTCAGTGTTGTCAAAACGCGATAAAAAAAATAATGTCTTCTTTGTATGCCACGTCAGATAATTACATATATACTAGTCACTACGTGGCTAGCCGGCGTTGCCAATGCCCGTAGTGATGTAAGGCATTAAATTGGTGTAAAATTTTCCGCAGATTTCAATTCCGTTGAAATTTTCAATCTATCTTCAACGATTATGATTTTACGAAAAAAACTTAACAATCCTAGTCAAGATTAAAAAATTTTTTTTTTGCTCTCCTTCGCTGAATGGATTAAGGTAAAAAATGTATTTTTTTTTAACGGGAAGGGCAGGAAATGCAATTTGTTTATTTTTGGAAAGCGAAAGTTCACGTGATGTCACAATCTCTTGCAAAAATATGAAAGCTATATTAAATTAAAAAATTATTTATTTAAAGAAAATCATATTTTTAGTTATCGATCTAAAGTGAAATTTTCCGCAGATTTAAAATACTTTGAAATTTTTACTCGATCTTTAACGGTCTACGAGACAGAAAAAGAACTAAGTAACTCCAGTCAAAAAGATTATTTGTTTTTTATCGTGTGGCTGGAAAATCATTCCTCCGCGAAAAATCAAAACGGAAAAGAAAATAATAAATTTAGAATCTGTCATCTTCTATGCTGTTGCATCCAATACAGATTAAATTTCATTAAATTTATTTTAAAATGTTCTAGGTTGAATTTGGACCCTTAAATTGCAAATAATTTGAACTATCTGTGTGCCAAATCCTATTGCTGTAAGTGCCATAGATTCGTCAGGACTTTGCGTGCAAGAAACAAACAGACAAACACTTCCTTTTATAATATTAGAGATAGATTATATGTGGTTTCTGTGTCTAAAACTTTTTCAAAAAGTGACTTACACCTCTGTAACTTTAACCCGTCCATATTATGATGGGATGCAATCCCATCATAATAACATCATACATAATTCTCCTGCAATGAGACGGAATATTATATTTTATACTACGTATTTCGAACATGACGTCACTTAACTCCTTTTTCTGACTACGATGTGAGGTCTTTGCCAATAAACATCCAAAAGAATGAATTCCGAATAATTATGTGATAGTTGATGAGGTCATTTTGGAAAGTGCCTCCAAGTTTTCAAGTTCAATTCCAACCCAAGACCGTCGTGTACAAAGGGGGCTAGTGCACGTTAAATCTGTAGAGTCCTCAAATGTCCTCACGTTGGTGTGATGTGGAAGTGCAGAGAGTGCGGGGTGCCAGCTGAGGTTTTGCCTCGTCATCTGATTGTTGTTCAAAATGACGTGGTGTTGTGCTCAGATATTTCCCTTGGGGTCTGATCCCGGAACGTCGCCAATAGCCCAGTGTGTTGCTCCTGTGCGACGTTAATTAAATACCCACCTACCTACAGTCGATTTCAATTCAAGGTCGATGGAAAATAACTAAGTCTTTGGTTTCGTTCCTAATTCAGTTCCAAACATCGGAAACAAGGAAAATATGAAACATACAAAAACACCTTGTTTCTATTTTGATTACCCGCAGAGTATTCTTTGTTCGTGAAACCTTTTTCTTATGGTGGCATCGTTGTTATAAAGTCGTATTCCAAAATGGGGTTGACGTCATCTGACCGTAGTTCAAAATGGCGTGGGGTTGTCCTTCTCGGATCTTTCCCCGCCAGTAGCCCGTTGTATTGTACCAGTGCGACGTTAATTAAACTACCACCTTTACCTCGACGACCTTTCTCCATCTCTCTGGTAGCTGCATCATCCCTAAGTGCTGAGGATTCTGGCCAAAGAACTGATCCAGGGGATGAAACTTTCTGAACCACTTACTGCACGTGGAATCGTCAACAGCACACTCACCTTTCACAACACGTACAATACTCTATAATAATGGACCGAGAAGCAGATATGATGGCATATGGTAAAGAATACTTGCTTTAATAGGGGGATAGTCCCCCACGTGCTGCAATGACACCGGCAACCCTTTTGGGCATACTTTCATACTTTCAACAAGTTTTTCAAACACAGCTATGGGTATTTGTGTCCATTCCTGCTGCAAGAATGTCGCCAGCTCAGCTGTAGATTTCGGACGTGGTTCCCTGGTCCGTAAGCGTCGCTCGAACACGTCACACATATGTTCCATTGGGCTTAGTTCGGGACTCTGGGTAGGCCATTGAAGGCGTTTCACATCTATATCTCGATACCACTGCTTGACAGAGGCTGAAAACTGACACGAAGCGTTCTGGTCCTGGAAGTAACATTCGTCCATTCCCTTAAATTTCCAGAGCGTAGGAAGAACCTGATTATCCAAAATCTTCATGAAGGCTCCTTTGAACTTTCAATGGACCAGGAACAACGTGCAAAGGTCCCAGGCCATACCACGAATAACACCCCCAAACAAGTAGTAGGATTTTATGCAAATCCACTAGCTTCCGGTGTATTATTGTAGGGTAGTGTATCTTCCAGTACGACGTTAGTTAAAATACCTGTTTCCCATACCTACCTAAAAGTAAAAAATACCCAGTATAAAGGTATCATTGCGTGATCAACTGAAACAAAATCTTAAATTCGGATTCCTGACAAAGCATTTCCAAAATATTGAAGTTCCATCCTCAGTATTTTCAGAATACCATCCCATCCTAAGCTTCCGTGACTTTAAGAGCTGAGGGAGTGCGAGAAGTGATGCCCTACTTTTTAGAGACTGCTCTCCGCCTAAGGCACAGATGATGCTCTGATTGGATTCCATAGGGTCCGGGTTTTATCAATAATTCGGAGAGATCCGGTGACAGTCTCCGGCTATGTAACGAAGTTGATTTTCCGGGAATGTCTTGGAGGAAAAAGAATTTTCCATTTGTCGATGCAGATCCGTTGTCAGTTGAGAAAATCACCCACGCAGTATTCTTGATTCGTGTAACCGCTTTCTTATAGTTACATCGTAATTCTAAAGTTTTATTCCAAAGATTAGTTGACGTCATCTGAAAGTGGTTCAAATCGACGCGGCGGTGTCGTCGGATCTTTCCCTTGGGGATTGATCCCGGACTATTATCAATAGCCCGTTGTCTTTTCCAGAACGACGTTGATTAAAATGCCTACCTACTTAATGTGGTTGGTAGGTAGGTAAGGAATTAGGTAGATAGATCGACGTCACACAACGGGCTATTGGTGACGTTCCATAATCAATCGTCAAGGAATAGATTCGAGGACAACATCACTTCATTTTGAACCACGATTAGAAGACGAAGTCACGCATGAGCTGTCACCCCACTCTCCATGCTTACAGACCACGACAACGTGAAGACAATTGAAGTCTCAGAAGATTTAACGTGCACTAGCTCCCTTTTGTACACAACGGTCTTTGGTTGAATTCGAACTCGCAGTCGCATTGTTGTCAGTTCGTTACTTTAAACTTTCTTACTTTCGTTACGTTTACGCCAAATGCGGCCCTTTAGGTTCGGTAATTGGTAATTTTTAGTTAACGTCGTACTAGAGAAACACAACGGGCTATTGACGACGGTCCGGGATCAGTCTCTTAAGGGAAAGATCCGAGGACAATACCTCGTAATTTTGAACCACGGTCAGATGACGAAGCAACACCTGCGCTGGCACTCCACTCTCCAAACTTCCACACCAACCCTACCTGAGGGTTTTCGGCCACAACAGATTTAAGGAGCTCCAGCCGCCTCTACACCATACACTTACAAACATCCATGTCCGGACCCGAACCAGGAACCTTCCGCTCTAGAGCCTAAAACCTTAACCACTATTCCGGTCCCTTTAGGTTTGGGAAAAAATTAATCCAATCACATATTTTTAATGTAAGCTCCTTGAAGTTTGTTATGCTAATTGAAGTGAAAAGATACATGTAAGGGGACCAGTAGTAATAATTTGGTAATTTTTAAGTAACGTCGTACTAGAGCAACACAACGGGCTATTGACGAGAATCCTGGATCAATCCCCTCAGTGAAAGATCCGAGGACAAATCCACGTCATTGTGAACTACGGTCAGATGACGACGCAACACCTGAGCTGGCACCAAACTCTCCAAATTTTCAGACGTGGTCGAAAGTTCTCATATTGGGTTGGTGTGGAAGTTTGGAAGCTGGTCGTCAATATTTGTATTTGTATTTGTATTTGTATTGGAAATTATTTCTAATATTATTTTTCATGTTTTGTATCTCCATTAAATTTAAAAAAAAAACCATTTTTTAAAAAATACACAATTTGTTAGTCAAAAAAGCGTAAAAAATCAACATTTTTTCAGGAATTTCAACATTTAAAAATCAACTAAAAATTAATTACTAAACTAAATACTCTGACTGAGGTTCTAAACTTCCACTGCATTATATGGATAATTTTTTTTTAAATTTCCAATGGCAAGGTGCAAAGACTAATACAATACAGTACATAATTGACCGAAGTCATTGTAACCTTATACAAGGCCAGGAGTGATGGTCACTTGTGAAGGGGCACCCAGTGGGTAGACCATCATTGTCCCTAACAAAGGACAGCACAATTTACAACCATGCCCTGACCCGGATTCGAACCAGGAATCTTCCAATCCAGAGGCCATCACCTTGACCACTAGACCGGTTGGTCGGCTATTATATGGATCATAATGACGCAAAAATATTTATAATAGGTAAATTCATTGTGGAGGTATCATGTCTTGAACAAAGCATTGCTATTGCAAAAACTGAGTTCTACAAAGTTTAGGAAACATGTCTTTTCCTGCTGACACTACCTAACAAAAACTTGTAACTAGAAAACTATTTCGAAAATTTGCAAGATCTTGACATCGTTTGAAAATGTCTTGAATTATTAAAACAATATTGACATTCTGGTCGATTTTCGTAATTTCTAGAGTATATGTACACCTTAAAATACTTCTACTCAACGCATCTCCATGAATTATTATTTTAAACAGAATTGTATAAACATTTATTTAAATTTATGAAAAAAATAATCGAAATTTGGAAGATTTTATGCATTGTTTCACTTAAGAATAAAACCTGCTTCGTGAAATTCAGTGATGTATGTTTTTCATTAACTTCAGGTTTGACAGCGCCTGTTCATTCTTTCGACAAAACAAATATTTCTGGCGGATCCTTCTGTCACGAGATCCACAGGGAATACTTTCTATTGTCTGAAATAAGAGATTTACGAGACTTTCACCTATTAGAGTTATTTATTCAGCTGAAAAAATGAATGTATTGTCAATCATTAAAAGTTTCGCATCTTTCAAATTAGCGTCTCTTCACAATCCAGGTAGCCTCTGGTGTTGTTGGAATGCGACGTTAATTAAAATAGCTGACAACTATCCCAACCCACATTACCAACCGAAGGGTTGTGAGTTGGAATCCAACCAAAGGGCATCGTGTACGTTGGTGGCTGGTGCACGTTAAATCAATGGCCTCAAATGTCCACGTCGCATTGGCGTGGTGTGGAAGTTTGGAGAGTGGGGTGCCCGATCGTGTTGCCTCATCATCTGACCTTGGCTCGAAATGATGTGGTGCTGTCCTGGCATCTTTCCTTTGGTGATTGATCCCGGATTGTCGTCAATAGCCCGTTGTGTTGCTCGAGCGTGACGTTAATTAAATACCTACCTATACCGGTTTGAAGAGTAACAGATTATCAAACGGGGGGTTGCGAGTTCTAATCCAACCAATGATCGTCGTGTGCAAAAATGGCTGGTGCGCGTTAAATCTGTCGTGGCCTCAAATGTTATTTCGTTGTTGTGGTGTGGAAGTTTGGAGAGTTGTATACCAGCTCAGGTGTTGCCTCGTCATCTGATCGTGGTTCAAAATGATGTGGTGTTGTCCTGGGATCTTTCCTTTTGGGGGATTGATCCCGGACCGTCGTCAATAACCCGTTGTGTTGCTCCAATACGACGTTAATTAAAATACCTTCTTGAATAACAATAATTGTGTTGATAAAGGTTATTGTGAATAATTTATCAATGATATTTATTATTATTACCCTGATGCCGACCAACCGGTCTAGTGGTTAAGGTTTTGGCTTCCGGATCGGAAAGTTCCTGGTTCGAATCCCGGGTCAGAGCTTGAATGTAAATTGTGATGTCCTTTGTTAGAGGAAATGATGGTCCCCCCACTGGTTGCTACTTCACAAGTGGCCATCACTTCCGGCCTTGTAGTGGCCAATGATTAAGTTCATATGAAGGCCCATCATTGAAAAAAAAATATTACCCTTCTTTACTGTGGGCTGTGGTGACTCAGTGGGTATGCCACTGCGCTAGTAACCTACGAGTTGTAGGCACACAGGTTCGATTCATCCTGTGTGAGTAAAACATTCCTGGTGTATGTGTATTACTTGACGTTATCTGGTATTAGGTGATGTTATCTGATATTACTTGACGTTATACTTGATTACTTGAAGTTAAATAAATGTACAAATTGTTTACTGCATGTCCTAGTAATGGGTCTGGAAAATATAAGTAAATTATGAAGTACTATCCGGTCAGCACAGCGTTGCCCATGACAGTTCCTTTCGTGTCTTTACTGATACCGAAAACTTTAAAAAGTAAAGACGATAGTTTTTTAAGTATGAGTCCCACCTCCTTCCATGACATAACACGGGCATGTTGCCTCCTTTCTTGCACCTCACTTATCCTTAAGTTATTAATACGTCTCCAATATGCTGCAAAACTCTTGAAATTTTCACTCCGTCTTTAACGATAACGAAGAAAGAAACTTGGACTTAAGAATACAAAAGAAATAAACGCCTGTCAAATTTTTTTATTTGTTTTGTTTCGCTGGAATTGTTCGTGCTCAGGAAATGAAAGGAAAATAATAAATTTAGAATCTGATCTCTTCACACTGTTGCCATTCTTAGGAGAATAAATAATTTAAAAAATTGTTCGTTATTAAATGTTAAAATTCGGGCTTAGCATAAAATTAGAACTAACGAGTGCCAAATTTCATTGCTGTAAGTCTTATAGATTCGTCTCAACACCGCACACAGACAGAAACGTCCTTTTACAATAGTAGAGACGAGGATAGAAAAGTACAAAAATCTATATATATAATTCTCTTACGTGGCACGCAAAAAAGACGTTATTTGTTTTCGCGTTTTGGCAACATTGTACGATTTTTTTTATCCCAAAGCCTCGCGCTTCAATTGAATTTATAGCGTTATCGGATGAAATGTTATTGAAAAAAAATGAATTTTAGTCGAGCTGTTGCAGTAAATAATAGAAATCAAAGAAAACGGAGGATCTTTTCAGGGTCATTTAAAAAAAAGTCCGTTTCGGGGCAAACTATTATAGTTCAACAAGACGCTTGCATTACAACTTTCGACAACAAACTCAATGAAAAAGCGTGGGTGGCTCGAGTGCTGGGTAAATGTACACACAACCAACATGCTGGATTTTCAATTTCCAAATCAACGCTCACATTTCGAGTCAAAATTTGCTCAAAGTTTCCATTTGAATTCTGATTCCAGAGGTACTGTAAATATCTTTTCTGAAAAATAGCATAAAATTTAGATTTGAAAAATATTTTTTTGGAATATCATATTTTGTTAACAATTCCTTCTGCTAGGACACATGTCTTCATTGATGCGAGCGAAGCGATCATAGGTTCGCGCAGCGAACCAATGAGGATTGCGAAGGAATCCTCTGGGGGTTGGCGAGCGTTAGCGAGCAGGGGGCGGGCCCCCTAGTTATATATATTGGCTTGTACAAAAAGTTTCAGAATTGTATCTATTAAAAAAAGTACGTCCAACAATGCGCTAGGTATCTAAACTCCTACTTTACAACTAAAAGAACAATCTGTTTAAAATGGCTTGGTATTTTCAATAGATTTTGTTTGTTCTGCACTGACTCTGAAAATTTCAGAAGGAATTACGCTTGCAGAAAATGGCGACTCCAAAATCTATGTATTTTTCTTTCATCTATTGCTTTTCTTCATTAAACTGGCATCGAACTTCCCGTTCACAGTGTGAAAAAAAAGGAAGGTAATAATTTGTTTTCCATTGTGCGAAAGAAACACAAAAAAGAATTCACAGACTGGTAATGTTGAGATGTGAGGGGATTAGCTTACGTGATTTCACGAACAAGTCACTAATTTGTTGAAGTAGTTGGGAAAACTCAATCAGGAGATCCACGAAATGCCATTGAGTGTCGTAAAAAGAAGTTCCACGGAGGTGGCTGTACGTTAAAGGGATCACTGAATCTTCTGAAGTTTGTTCTTAAGACATTTTCGCAATGTTTCATTTTTATGCGTGGTATTCAGGTTGATAAAGCTGGGCCCTATCGGTTTCTCTAAATCCAGCTATATGGTTGCAAAGTATTAATCTTTTGCTGCTTTAAACAGTACGATTACTTATTGTTCCATAATATTAGGAGGGATGCGGCGCGTTTTGTCCATTTGCGCTAAACTAGTATTATTTGCTCATATCTATTGATGGAAAACGTAGTCGCTCACATTTCATATGTTGTTTCAATCCTTATTTAGATAGCCTATTGTGTTGCTTCAGTGGGACGTATATGTAGTATGCACTGTGTGTCAGGGCTCGAAATACCCGGGTGCACAGGTGCACATGAAAATAAAATTGTGCACCAATTTTTCCCGCTAGATGCACACAGTGCACCTAACGTTTAAAAAAATGGGATGAAACATGTTATGTGATTTTGATGTTTGAATAAAATATTAATATTGACCTCTTTCGCTCTAAAGGAACGTAATTAAAATTCCTGTATACACACTATGTGAAAACTAAATCGCTGGGCCGTAATGGGTTTATACAGGAGGAAGGTTTACTTGTGCCACTGCCACCATAACTTCCCGATGATCGAAACGTTTGCTAGATGGCTCTGTTGAAGCGACAGCCGTACGCCGGAGAATTTAGATGTTTAAATATTTTTATTTACTATACTACTAACCTATATAAACATACCCAAATAATAAAGTAGTTGATACAACATTAATGCCCTTATATTACGTTTTTTTTAAATATGCACCTAAAATATAACCTGTGCATCTAATTTAAAAACTTAGGTGCATAAGGTGCACCTGCATTAAAAAATTTATTTCGAGGCCTGCTGTATGTATTATACACTGTATGTAGTATGCACTGTATGTAGTATGCACTGTATGTAGTATGCACTGTATGTAGTATGTACTGTATGTATGTATTATACACTGTATGTATGTATGCAATATACACTGTATGTATGTTGTATACACTGTATGTATGTTGTATACACTGTATGTATGTATATGTAGTATACACTGTATGTACGTATATGTAGTATGCAATACCCTACAATTATGGACCGGGTAGCAAGATGTGATGGTATAAGGGTAAGAATACACTCTTTAATAGGGGGATGGTCCCCAATGACACTAGCAACCCTTCTGGGCATACTTACAAGGTTTTGATACATGTTTATGGGTACTTGTGTCCATTCGTGCTGTAAGAATGTTGCCTGCTCAGCTGTAGATTTCGGACGGGGTTCTCTGTTCGTAAGCGTCGTCCCAACGCGTCCCACAAATGTTCTATGGGTTTAGGTCGGGACTCTGGGCAGGGAAGAGGTTTTACATCATTGTCTTGATACCACTGCTTGACAGGCTGCAAGATGCTATGAAGCGTTGTCGTCCTGGAAGTAACATTCGTTCATTTCATACAATTGCGAGAGATTAGGAAGAACCTGGTTGTCCAAAATGTTCATGTAAGCGTCGGCGTGAATGAACAACATTCAAAGGTTCCAGGCCATATCACGAAAAACACCCCAAAGCGAGTACACCACCAACCACCGAACTTGACAGTTGGAACAATGCAATTGGGTTACAGACGTTCACTTGGAATTCGCCAAACCCAAGCACGCGCATCCGACTGAAAGAGCATGCAGCATGACTCGTCGCTCCATAAAACCGTCTTACAGTGGTCCACAGTCCATTCGCGACGGCGCAAACAGCAAGCAAGTCTGTCGGCTTTGTTGAATGGGGTGATGTTTGGTTAGTGTGCGGCAACACAACCGTGGTGTTCTTTCCGCAAAGTAGTATTGGAGTGCACCGTAACCCCTGCTGCCTGTTGAAACTCACTGTTGATGATTTGGAGTGGTTGTTACGAACTTCACGCTTTAGGACTCGCTGATCCCATTCGGTCAGTTCAAGTGGACGACCAACGTGTGCAGTTCGTGTCCCAACTCCCGTAGTCTTCCACTTCTTCACGACATCACCAAAAATTGACCGTAGCTGTGATAATTCTACCGCAATTGCACGAATAGACTTGCCACTTATGACAACCAACTATAACACCTCTTTCAAAGTCACTAAGTTCCTTTAGTTTCGACATATTGTCGCAGTTTAACACAGAACTAATGACGTTACCACTTCGCGTATCGTATTTAACTTTAACAGTTCACGGGCGAGCACCTGGATTTATTTAAATTCGACGAGCAGTCGGATTTTATTTAAATCCGCTCACGTTCGGTAATGGTAATTTTAGTTAACGTCGTACTAGAGCAACACAACGGGCTATTAACGACGGTCCGGAATCAGTCCCTTAAGGGAAAGATTCGAGGACAACACCTCGTAATTTTGAACCACGGTCAGATGACGAAGCAACACCTGAGCTGGCACCCCACTCTCCAAACTTCCACGCCAACCCAACGTGAGGACTTTCGGCCACGACAGATTTAAGGTGCACCAGCCGTCTCTACACCATACGTTTACAAACATCCATGCCCGGACCCGGATTCGAACCAGGAACCTTCCTATCTAGAGGCTAACACCTTAACCACTATACCGGTTGGTCGGCCCGCTCACGTTCGGAGAGAGAGGGATTAGAGTCATAAAATATTAATTTGGAAATTTAAAATCGTTACGTTTATCGTATCTTTTCTAAAAAAAATATAGTACTATAGTACGATTGCTGGTCAGCTAGCGCGTTTCAGAAAGATTTGTAACTCTGAATCTAACTTTCACTTACTATAAATATCTAAATATCCTTTTCTTTCTTTAGTACTAATCTTGAAAAATTGAATACTTTCAACAATTATTTAACCGATGACTAATTCCATTTCTTAATTCCTTCCGAGTCGTATTAGTTGCCTTTCAATTCTATGAAAATTTATCTAAATTTCCTTTTCTAAGTAAAGCTGGAGACGAACACGCAATTTTTTTTTTTACTTTTAAAAATAGAAATCGGAATAATGTCGGTTCTTAATAACTATACACGAACAATATCCTTTTTTCGTTTTCGAACACTATCATTTTTATAGTTTCAATCCAACAAGAATTTAACTGTCATTAAAGTTATAGCGCTTTGGTGGACGAAATAAATGGAGGCGTTTGGTGGCGAGCTTAGGGCTTGGTGTTGCCGGTCTCTCGGTTGCTGTTGCGGGTTTGAACTCGTTTTCTTCCAACTCTTTTTATAATGTTTTTGTTGTGTTGTAAATATGTTTGGCTCGTACAGTAGAAAATCTTTAGCTTAAATAATGATATGCCTCCCTATGAAAAATAAAGAAACTGAACACAGTTCTTTTAAAAATGTAAAGATAATTTATTACAAGAATTAAAGTTAACGCGAAAGAATTAACGAACATTTAAATAAAAGGGGCCACGAATATACACAGAAAAAATCAACTATCACAAATTATGAATTGAAACAAAAGATGAAATTCCAAGAGAAAGAGATGGGGACCGATGGCAAAACCCGAACAAAAGATGACTCATCCTTGGCAAAAAGGGGAAAATATACTCGAGGTTTCGACATACCAGGTGTCAGGCTTTAAATCGAATCTATAAGGCGTTTCCACCATTTCGAACGTTTCGCGTCCGGCAGCAGGAACG
Source organism: Metellina segmentata (assembly GCA_947359465.1). NCBI lineage: Eukaryota > Metazoa > Arthropoda > Arachnida > Araneae > Tetragnathidae > Metellina > Metellina segmentata. Next base: position 19,012,433 of record OX375875.1, read on the forward strand.
TTCTATAGAAGATCGTGGTTCCCGGATTTAGCAAGATAAACTTCTGCCAAGTAGTCCACGAGGTCGCCTGAAATTCAAATCTTCCACTTCGTAATGTGTCTACAATCGCTTCTTTCAATCCAACCGGTGGTCGCTTTGATCTATGTTCGATCCACGCACCATAGGAAATTTATCCGCACCCAGTCAGTTCCAGATGAAATGTTTTGTTCCCACAGTATACTTTTGTCTCTTCAGCTCAGAATATTTTCAAAGCTACTATGTACAACAATTGTCGCGTTCCTATTCTTTACGCAACAGGAACACGAACTCATTCTTAACAGAACAGGAACACGGACTCATTCTTAACAGAACAGGAACACGAACTCATTCTTAACAGAACAGGAACACGAACTCATTCTTAACAGAACAGGAACACGAACGTCTTGTTCGTGCACGTAAGAACGAAAAGTAAAAACAAATTATTCTTAAAAATTAACTCAACATTTTGTTTTGTATGTTTGGGGAGATAAAAGTATGGTATCCAAAAGCAAATAACATTCCGTTTACTCAATCGTTAAGTTTTCTGTATTGACAACATTGGTTAATTTTGTACCCCACTTCGTAGCTTACTTTGCCTTGTATTGCGTACGTTTTTTACAGGGCTTGATTCAGAAAAAGGACAAAGGATTTCTTCCAAGAGAAACTGGACCTCTTTTTTCATCCTCTTAATTTGCGACGCTTTGCTTAACTCCCTTTTCTGCATATTCTTCATGAATATTTATGTAGCCGCACGTGTAGAACAGAGCCAAGCCCCGCGCAATTAACATAATGATGTTTTCATCCTTGGTGGTTATGCCACTGACGCATAAAAAATGCACAATATTCGCTGAAGCTGCGGCTTTTAATCTTGTTGGGAACCTTAAACTTCGCGTTGGAAAAAATCTGGTAACTTACTTGACCCAAGGCAACAAAAAGGGACGTTTGTTTAGCCGGTTTAATTTATCATCGATACACTAGGGTATATACCATGTGATGCCAGTCTACTTGGATGCCCCCAAACAACGCAAGGTTTTATACCTTATATCGATAGGTAGTTAATTAACGTCCCACTGGAGCAACTAAAGGGATATTGGCAAAGGTACGGGAGCAATCCGGAATGGAAAGATTCAAGGACAACGTCTAGTAATTTCGAATCAAAGTCAGATGAAGAAGACAACACATGAGCTGGCACTCCACTCTCCGAACTTCCATACCATCACTCCAACATGTTGACATTTGTGGTCACGACAGATTTAAAGTACACCAGCAACCTTGCGCACGACGGCCTTCTGCTGGACCGAGTTTCGAACTTTCAACCCTCCGTTTTGGTAATCCGTTGCTCCGCCAGGGGCCGCTGTTGGAAGAGTAACGGACTATTAACAGGAGGGTTGCGAGTTCGAATCCAACCAAAAATGGTCGTGTGCAAGGGTGGGAATGGCGCACGTTAAAACTCGTGGCCTGAAATGCCCTCACGTTGGTGTGGAAGTTTGGAGAATGGGGTTCCAGCTCGGGCATTGCCTCGTCATCTGACCGAGATTCGAAATTACGTTGTCCTTGTTTCTTTCCCTTTGGGGATTGATCCCGGAAAATTACCGATAGCCAGTCGAATTGCTTATGTGCGACGTTAATTAATATACCTACCTAACTATTGGTTCTTAACACTAGTAAGAGAAAATAAATAATTTTTTCCAGGAGATTTCCAGGAGAGTCCGCATGTATGGAATTCCATATTACGATTGCCCCCCCCCCCAGAATCAGGATTTCTCCAAGGGAAGGAGGGGGGCTATTTGCGGGGGTGGAGAGGAAAAAGCACGGAGTCGGATCCTTAGGGAGTTCGGTGGATGGAACGCTTTGTTTGTTCGCGGAACGTCTGTGCACTGCAAATACCATTAATGGCGACCACTGGGGGATGAGACGGCATGATCCCATTCCAGATATGCAGGCTATAGCTAGAAAAGAAAACAATGCGGAATAATCGATGCAGGCGCATTTAGGCCTACTTTCGGATTCATTGCTATCTCGGCACGAATTGTCCGAAGCTATCAGTATTGGTAAATAATTTCGGAGCAGGGAATGTAGATGTAGGTATTGATAAAGCATTGTTTCCACTCTTCTGCAAATAGTACGTGAGTTGCGGCTGAGGGATCTCCCACAATTGAGGCTTACATGCATTGCATGTTTGGGTAGTTCTGCAGTGAGTAGTATTAGGCTGGAATGCAAAAGTTCGTCTCGTTTATTTTTGGAAACAAATGAAGAAACATTATTTCATTTACTACTGGTGCACGTTAAATTTGTCGTGGCCGAAAGTCCTCACGTTGGGTTGGTGTGCAAGTTTGTAGAGTGGGGTGCCAGCTCAGGTGTTACCTCGTCATCTGACCGTGGTTCAAAATGACGTGGTATCCTCTGGGATACTTTCCCTTAGGAAGTGCCGTGGGCGTTGGCGTTGTGTGGAAGTTTGGAGAATGGGGTGCCATTTCAGATGTGACCATGGTTCATTATGACGTGGTGTGTTGTCCTCGGATCTTTAGGATTTGAAAACTTATGGTGTTGTGGCGGCTGGTGCATGTTAAATGTATCGTGGCCGAAAGTCCTTTTTGAAAGAAAAAGTGGAGAGTAGGGTGCCAGCTCACAGATGTTGCCTCGTCAATTCACCGTGGTTCAAAATTACGTGGGGATACACAGAAGGGCTATTTTTCGTGGTATGTCCTGGTATCTTTGTATGTTGTTCCTGGTCAACTAAACACCGACGCCTACATGAACATTTTGGACAATCAGGTTCTTCCAACGCTCTGACAATTTTATGGAATGGACGAATGTTACTTCCAGGATGACAACTCTCAGTGTCATGTTGCAGCTTCTGTCGAACAATGGTATCGAGGTATAGATGTGAAACGCCTTCAATGGCCTACTCAGAGTCCCGACCTAAACCCCATGGTACATATGTGTGACGCGTTCGAGCGACGCTTACGGACCAGGAAACCATGTCCGAAATCTACAGTCGAGTTGGCGACATTCTTGGAGCAGGAATGGACAAAAATACCCATAGCTGTGTATCAAAACCTTGTTGAAAGTATGCCAGTAGGGTTGCTAGTATGATTGCAGCACGTGGTGGACCATCCCCCTATTAAAGCATGTATTCTCTCCCTTATACCATCCCATCTTGCTGTCCGGTCCATTATTGTAAGGTAGTGTATATTCTCTCGCGTCTGCGAAGCATTCTTGCATTTTCGGAAATAAAAAAAAACATACTAGGTCGAAAATGATCTTTATTTTGTGTCTTTTTTAGAGCTTAACAAAAAATTTAAAGAACACAAACCAAGTACTCGCTCAAATTCCTCCCTTCAAACACCGGCCGACCGGTCTGGTGGTTAAGGTGTTACTCTCTAGATAGGAAGGTAAGGCATAGAGGCCGGCTGGTGCACTTTAAATCTGTCGAAAACCCTCACGTTGGGTGTGTGTGCAAGTTTGGAGATTGGGGTGCCAGATCAGGTGGGTCAAAATAACGTGGTGTTGTCCTGGGATCTTTAGGGGATTGATCCCAAATTGTCGTCAATAGTCCGTTGTGTTGCTCTAGAACGACGTTAATTAAAAAATACCAATTATTACCCGGACCGTCGTCAATAGCCCGTTGTGTTGCTCCAGTACGACTTTAATTAAAATACCTACCTTCTACCAAAGTACAGAAATATTTTACCGTATTAGTTTCGAGCCGACCAACCGGTATAGTGGTTAAGGTGTTAGCCTCTTGATCGGAAGGTTCCTGGTTCGAATCCGGGTCCGGGCATGGATGTTTGTAAACGTATGGTGTAGAGGCGGCTGGTGCACCTTAAATCTGTCGTGGTCGAAAGTCCTCACGTTGGGTTGGCGTGGAAGTTTGGAGAGTGGGGTGCCAGCTCAGGTGTTGGTTTGTCATCTGACCGTGGTTCAAAATTACGATGTGTTGTCCTCGGATCTTCCCCTTAAGGGACTGATCCCGGACCGTCGTCAATAGCCCGTCGTGTTGCTCTAGAACGACGTTAACTAAAAATTACCATTACCGTATAAGTTTCGAATAATTTTAAATAGAAAAAAAAAACCTCGGCGATAGAACGTATACCTTTCTCATTCCTTCAGTATATCGCTTTTTCTCTTGTCCCCGCGGAAACGCGCTGTAAAGAAGAGTTGCTTCAATCCCCATTCATTTCCACACATTGGCATATGTTAAGGTAATCTCCATTCCTCTCGTGAGTTCTTTTTCGAACCTTAAAAACATTCTCGAACGAACATCCTCTCCATTCCATCGAATACGGAATGCGTCTCTCCCGGCATTCGTGGCATAATTGACACGTGAAAGGATTCTCCAGGAAGTACTTTGTAATGGAACTATATTTGGAGTGTTGAGCACCTCTACTCGGGGATGTCCATCACGTGATGGCATTCTGGGGAGAAGAATTGCCACATGTGTGAGAGAAATGTCATTCTTCTTCATCAAGATGGCGTCCTTCCGATGCCGATAAACGGCGCGAAGCTGGGTTAATTGCTTCGTTTGCTACCACTTGGAAAATGGTAGTTATTTAATAGACGTCGTAATAGAGCTAAACAACGGGCTATTGACGACGGTCCGGATCTTACCCGAAGGGAAAGATAAAAGGACGACACCACGTAATTTTGAACCGTGCAAACCTGAAAGGAGAGATCCGAAGACAAACCCCACGTAATTTTGAACCGTGAAAACCTTAAAGGAGTGATCCGAAGACAAACCCCACGTAATTTTGAACCGTGCAAACCTGAAAGGAGAGATCCGAAGACAAACCCCACGTAATTTTGAACCGTGCAAACCTGAAAGGAGAGATCCGAAGACAAACCCCACGTAATTTTGAACCGTGCAAACCTGAAAGGAGAGATCCGAAGACAAACCCCACGTAATTTTGAACCGTGGTCAGATGAAATGGCAACACATGAACTAGCACGGCACTCTCCAAACTTCCTCACCACAGCCAACGTTACTAATTTAACGTGTACATTTAACAACAGATTTAGCGTGCACAAGACCCTTTTGTACACTGTGATCTTTCGTTAGATTTGAACTCGCAAACCTCTTGTTTCAAATCTATCACTTTTCCAACGGGTTCTCGATGAGATATATCGTCCTTTGTGAAAAAAACACGATTGCGATGGACGATATCCAAATTTTGAGTATCTTGTCGTTCGAGTCATTTTTCCAAGCGACGAAGTTACCTCTTCATCGACCGATGAGGCAACACACGAGCTGGCACCCCACTCTCCAAACTTCCACACCAACCCAACGTGAGGGTTTTCGGCCACAACAGATTTAAGGAGCTCCAGCCGCTTTTACACCATACGCTTACAAACATCCATGCACTGACCCGGATTCGAACTAGTTACCTTCCGATCTAGAGGCTAACACCTTAACCGCCAGACCGGTTGGTCTTCGTGAACGGTCCGGGATGAATTATCGAAGGGCAAGATCCGAGGGCAACACACCACGTCATATCGAACCACGGTTAGATGACGCTGTCAGATCTGAGATGGCACCCCATTCTCCATACGTCCACACTACGCCAACCCGAGGACATTTGAGGCCACGCATTCCTAATGTAAAACATCCCCGAGGACAACACCTCGTCATTTTGAACCACGGTCAGATGACGAGGCAACACCTGAGATGACACACCACTCTCCACACCAACCCAACGTGAGGGCTTTCGGCCACGACAAATTTAAGGAGCACCAGCCGCCTTTACACTTTACGTTTTTCAAACATCCTTGCACTGACCCAGATTCGAACCAGGAACCTTCCGATCTAGAGGCTAACACCTCAACCACCAGAACGGATGGTCGGTTCGGAACCTCAGAGACCAGATATCTCATGGAGGACACCCCCCAAGAGAGTTAAGGGCACACTGTTCGAAAACAGCTCAAATAACGAACCGATAAATTCAACTTTATAAAGTGAGAGCTAAAATACATAAAACGGGGTCGAGAATTTACGTTATCGAAGACGAATCCACTTTACTTTCATTCCTAATAAGCAATTTCCGTTTTCATTTAAAAGAAAACATGTTTACCATGACATATTATCATGCCGGGAAAACAGGAAACCGATACCCATTGTCGAATGCAGCAATTCATTTTCTTTCACTCCAACCCCCACAGAAAAGAAATCCGGTTCGGACGATTTGACATTTTGATGAATATCTCTCGAAACGGAAATTAATGCGCTGATCAATACTATTGAATGTGAAAAAGCTTTTAATGCTCAAATAAAAAAAAAATCTCAGTCCCTTTCCCTGCGGATTTTTTCTTTTCGAATCCCGAGAACGAAAAAGAACTCGGGAAGAAAAGTGTTCGAGTGCTTCCTCTTTCCCCCTTTAGTGTTTTGCTGGATAAAGGAGGGAAATAAAAATTAAATACGATCTAATTCCAAAGAAAAGAAGCTTTTTTCCCCCTCTTCTGGATGTCGTGCATCGCGAATGGAATTGAAGAGCGCTCTGGGAATGCGAATTCGGAAGGAATTCGTAATTATCTGGAAGACCGAGGCGGACATTGGATTATATTTGTCAATGCCTGTCTTAGGGGTTGATGTCTATGCGGCAGTTGGCATCGCAGAGGGAATTGGAATTTTTAATTAACGTCGAACTGGAACAACATAACGGGCAAGTGACGACGGTAGGGGTTAAATCCTCCCTAAGAAGAAAGGTCCGAGTACAATACCACGTAATTCTGGACAACGACGAATTGTTGGGAATAATAATCAATAGGGCAATAACATTCTTAAATTTAGGTACAGCTACAGTCTATAGCGGTGGCGACAGCCTTGTCGATACTTTTTGGCATACTTCTATAGTCGCCAAGGATAGAACTATTTCAAATATCTTTTTTCTTTCAAAAATATTCTCTTTTTACAACGGAAAATGAAAGTTTGTAGACACATTTGAGAACTTTTTAACGAGTATATTTTTTAAAATCTTTCACAAAAAGTAATAAGCTTCAACATATTTCAAAACACAGTTGTGAACCAGCAGAAAAACTATACTGCGAATGTTGGGTAAGAATACCCTGAAACTCTAAATACCCTCAATAACACTAAATACAGTGTACATGTTGAAAAAGAAAAAGATTTTTAAAAGTAAAAAAGGAAGAAATAATACAACCTGATAAGTCAGATCTGTTCCGGAAAATAAATTATTAACCCTTCTTTGCATAATGGTGGAAATTTCCATCATAACATTGAATGCCCAAAAATCATATAAAAGAATAAGTTCACTTTAAGTTGATCGTGTCTGGATACCTTTTTAATGTCCATTGCATAAAAAAAAACCATAGCTGTCAAAAATAAGCAAGTGTCACTATCAGTAAAACGAGCTTGAAGTTGTCATTCCGCTGTTTGTTGTAGTTGCAATAAACGTATGATTTCGTTTTTAATTTGTTTTATTATATTTGAGTTTTTATTGCTAAAAAAGTGAAAATGAATGGAAGAAAGGTTTGTAACATGTGTTTCTGTTATTTTTTGAGCAATTTCTGAAAAAGTTTGCGTTTAATTTAAAAAATACCACATGATACCATCATATTGTTTTTTGCTAAATTTATACTATAAATATATATTAAGATTTTTTTTAACCATCTTTCCTTTAATTTTGAACATGAATTATATCACCTTGATTTATTTCACCAATAAAGAAAAAATCATGCAAAGAAGGGTTAAAAAAGAAAATTTCACAAAAGGCGGAAAAACAATAAATGTCAGAACTCTACCGTGAACAAAAAAAATAAAAGAGAAAATTCCACAACTGGAGAAAAACTATGAAATGAAATAAAATTTAAATAACCAATGGAATCAAAGAAAAAATTTCGAACGAGAACCAATGAAATCAAACGACTTTAACGGATTTTGAAAGAACTTTCTAGAATAATAGAAATGAAAATTTTAAGTTTCCGTGTGTTTGCCGAAGTTGCCATGAAAACTACAATAACGTTAAATACAAATTATATATATATATATATATATATATATTGCCTTAACCTACCGTAACTCGCTACTTGAAGTGCGCAAAAAAAAAAAAAAAAATCCGCCAATGCCGTTGCCACCACTATAAACGTAGACTGTAGCTGCACCTAAATTACCAACAAAATTTCTCTGAATTCTTTTCCATTTCTTTAATGAGTAACTCAGTATCAATTAGTATTAATTTTCGTCCACCATCACCTCCGGTAGATTCGTTGTCAGACATTTTAGACAAGTATTTGCAGTGTTTTAATCAGAGACCAGAACAAGACTGCCTCAGAACTGCGACTCAACTATCGCAAGTGGGTGCATGTCTATGCCTGTCTGTGTGATTCATTGGGTAGAGCGACAGTCGCATCGCAACGAAAATAGGACCAGTTGCAACTTTCTAATCATTGCGATTGTTGAGTCGCAAGTTTGTGCTCTTGTATTTAAAACAACGAGTTTTATTTTTTCGACTGAAAAATCGCGGGACTAGAAATTGCAATGCCGACCAACCGGTATAGTGGTTAAGGTGTTAGCCTCTAGATCGGAAGGTTCCTGGTTCGAATCCGGGTACGGGCATGGATGTTTGTAAGCGTATGGTGTAGAGGCGGCTGGTGCACCTTAAATCTGTCGTGGCCGAAAGTCCTCACGTTGGGTTGGCGTGGAAGTTTGGAGAGTGGGGTGCCAGCTCAGGTGTTGCTTCGTCATCTGACCGTGGTTCAAAATTACGAGGTGTTGTCCTAGAATCTTTCCCTCAAGGGACTGATTCCGGACCGTCGTCAATAGCCCGTTGTGTTGCTCTAGTACGACGTTAACTAAAATTACCATTACCTAGAAATTGCAAGGGGAGGCCTGGCCTAAGCGGATTAGCAAGCGGAGAGTTGAGAGTTCGGAACTTTATCCAGTTAAAAGACCAACGTGTACATGGAGGCTCGTACAGGTTAAATCAACCGGGACTCGGAACTCCTTAAATTGTTGTGGTTTGGAGTGTGGGGTGCCAGCTCACTTGCTGACCTGTTCATCTGACCGTGGTTTAAAATGACGATGGGTTGTCGTCGGAATATTCCCTTCGGTATTGATCCCAGACCGTCTCCAATAACCCGATGTGGTGTTCCAGTACGATGTTAATAATAATTCCCAACTAATTGGTGTTGACCAATCAACTGTCGTATCAATTCAGAATAAACTGATTCTGCTTAAACTCATAGTTTATGTAATATAAGATCGAGAGAGATACCAGTAATAAACTTTGTTTGCTATCTATCGAGGTTAGACGAAATTAATGAATCGTTCTGTCTACATGTGCAGTTAGCTCGAATTATGTGCGTGCTGATACATTAAATAATTAACCCAGTAGTTCTGATTGCGGAGTAGTGGATCTAATAACCCATATAAGTTTTGTATAACCAACGACCCCATTAGCATATGCAGAGTATTAATTCGCAACCATTTCTCAGATCTAACACGGTACACATACCACGAGTTTACAAAGCGGCGTGATTTATGAGTTAGTATACATCAGACCAAATATGACAGCTTTTGTAGGCTTACAGACGCATCTAAATTTCCCCAAATGATGTGGTATGATTAATACGGGCAGAGTTAACCAGGTAAGTATTTTAATTAACGTCGTTCTGGAGCAACACAACAGGCTATTGACGACCGTACGGGATCAATCCCAACTGGAAAATCCGAGGACAACACGACGTAATTACGGTCAGATGAGGAATCTAGGTTAGAAGAGAAACGATTTAACCTTAGGGTTGCGAGTCCGAATCCCATTAAAGACCGTCGTGTAAAAGGGGGCTAGAGCACGCTAAATTTGTCACGGCCTCAAATGTCCTCACGTTGGCATGATGTGGAAGTTTGGAGAGTGGGGTGTCAGCTCAGGTGTTGTCATCTGACGTGGCTTAAAATTACGATGTAGGTAGGTGGATACGTTAATTAACGTCGCACTGGAAGACCACAAAGGTCTATCGGAGACAGTGAGGCATTAAACCCGAAGGGAAAGACCGAAGGACAACACCACGTAATTTTGAACCACAGTCAGATAACGAGTTAAAATTAGGAGGGGTTGTATTCAGATCTTTCCCTTAGGATTTATTCCCGTACAGTCACCGACGACCAACCGGTATAGTGGTTAAGGTGTTAGCCTCTGGATCGAAAGGTTCCTGGTTCGAATCTGGGTCCGGGCTTGGATGTTTGTAAGCGCGTATGGTGTAGAGTCGGCTGGTGCACCTTAAATCTGTCGTGGCCGAAAGTCCTCACGTTGGGTTGGTGTGGAAGTTTGGAGAGTGGGGGGTGCCAGCTCAGGTGTTGCTTCGTCATCTGACCGTGGTTCAAAATAACGAGGTGTTGTCCTCGGATCTTTCCCTTAAGGGACTGATCCCGGACCGTCGTCAATAGCCCGTTGTGTTGTTCCAGTACGACGTTAACTAAAAATTACCAAATTACCCGTACGGTCACCGGTCTTGTGGTTAAGGCATAAAACTCTGAATTAAAAGGTTCCTGGTTCGAATCCGGGTCAGTGCATGGATATTTGTAAACGTATCATGTAGAGGCGGCTGGTGCACCTTAAATATGTCGTGGCCGAAATTCCTCACGTTGGGTTGGTGTGGAAGTGTTTGGAGAGTGGGGGGTGCCAGCTCAGGTGTTGCCTCGTCATCTGACCGTGGTTCAAGATTACGTAGTGTTGTCCTCAAATCTTTCCCATGGGGGGGGGGGTGTAATCCCGCAGTGTCACCAATAGCCCGTTGTGTCGCCTCAGTGCGAAGTTGAATACCTACCAACACCATCCTATCGGGTTACCATGACCAGAGCGGAAGTATGGTATTTTTAATAAACGTCACAATGAAGCAAACCAATGGGCTATTGGCGATGATTCGAGTTCAGACCCTAAGTGAAAGATTCGATGACAACACGACGTCGTATTGAACCAAGGTCAAATGACGAGGCAATACCTTAGCTGGCACCCCACTCTCCAAATTTCCACACCACGCCAACGTGAGGAAATTTCAGGCCATCGACAGATTTATCGTTCAAAAGCCCCTTTTGTACACGACTGTCAAAGGTTGGATCCACGCGAGAGCTGATAGTGGACGTAAAAAGCCTTCCGTCTGATTTATTTTCTTATGTCGAAAATCTAAATTCATTCAACAGCAATTTATGTACGTTTCTCTCGAAAGAGCATCAACCTTCAAACATCGGTTTCAATTTCAGCCAACTCAAAACATCTCTCTAACAGTTGTCTGCTTGTGAACCCAATACTAGCAGATATCATGTCCTCTAAATGCGTGCTCTCGGAACTAGATTGTTACGAAACATTGTTCTGTTGACGGTCGCTCATAGAAACCTTACGCCCAATCAATCTTAACATTGGAAACTGTAGTAAAGCACGGATATATATCCCACTGTAGGCTTATTAGGTCGCAAAATCGAATTGTTGTCCTCAAGAGAAGGGAGCTTCTGAAATAAACGGCTGCCCAAATAGATTGAAACGCGCATTACGGGATTAATTGCAATGCAGTTCGTTCGACTATGAGCATTATCTGTGCCCTTGTGCCGCACGAAAGCGGAAATGCAAGAAATAGAAGTGTGTATTGCACTGCTTCCGGAAATGTGCTTGGGCCGAGGTAGAACTGTCGGTAGAGTAACCGATTCGGAACAGTTGGAATAATTTGGTAATTTTTAGTTAACGTCGTACTAGAGCAACACAACGGGCTATTGACGACGGTCCGGAATCAGTCCCTTAAGGGAAAGATCCGAAGACAATACCTCGTAATTTTGAACCACGGTCAGATGACGAAGCAGCACCTAAGCTGGCACCCCACTCTCCAAACTTCCACAGCAACCCAACGTGAGGACTTTCGACCACGACAGATTTAAGGTGCACCAGCCGCCTCTACACCATACGTTTACAAACATCCATGCCCGGACCCGGATTCGAACCAGGAACCTTCCGATCTAGAGGCTAACACCTTAACCATCGGAACAGTTGGAATCCCACCAAAAACCGTGCCGACCAACCGGTATAGTGGTTAAGGTGTTAGCCTCTAGATCGGAAGGTTCCTGGTTCGAATCCGGGTATGGATGTTTCGAAGAGGCGGCTGGTGCACCTTAAATCTGTCGTGACCGAAAGTCCTCACGATGGGTGGGTGTGGAAGTTTGGAGAGTGGGGTGCCAGCTCAGGTGTTGCTTCGTAATCTGACCGTAGTTTAAAATTACGATGTGGTGTCCTCGGATCTTTCCCTTAAGTTACTGATCGCGGACCTTCGTCAATAGCCCGTTGTGTTGCTCTAGTAAGACGTTAACTAAAATTACCAAATTACCCACCAAAAACCGTCGTGTAAAAATGGGGTCAGGTGCACGTTGAACCTGTTGTGGACTCAAATATCCTCATGCCGTCCTCGAATTCTATTCGGATTGATTCCGAACCATCGCCAATAGCCCACTGTGTTGCTCCAGTGTGACGTTAATTAAAATACCTTCCTATCTACGAAAAATTGTGTTTTACCTATATTGTGGTGGAACTACTCGTTTTCAATCGATAAACTTTAGTTTGATAGTAATTTGACAGGCGCCTCAATCCCATGATAGTACTTTACGCAAGTCCAACTTGATTGGCTAATCGGATCACATGACCTAAATACGTATGTCATGAGAATTTTTCTGTTGGCGATTTATCTCTTCCTTTCTGCTTTCTTCTTTTCTTTTCAGATCCATGGCTATGGGTGGGTAGAGGTGGGAGCCGAAAATTGTATCCTTTTATTATTATACAAGTTAGTGTTAGTTAATAATTATATAAGTTAGTGTTTTATGTATGCTTTTAGTTACATCAGAATGGTCCTAAGCCATGGTTGGATACGACACCATCATCCTAAAGCAAAGGGGACGGCAGAGGGGCGGGAAAATATCAGCTGGTAGTGAGTTCAGGAGTGGTTCTTAGATTATTTATGTAAAATCAACGGAAGCTTGGAAAAAATATAAAAAGGGTATTAAAAATTAGGAAAAGTAATTTAGACTCAAAAGGAATTAAATTGGAATTTTTTTAAAAATCATTTGGAGGATCTAAAAACATTTCCGCTAGACGGGTTCGAACTCCGGAAGTCATCCTCCGCTGCAGACGTCAATCTGAAGGTAGGTGACTTTAGCCATTAGGCCATCGTTGCCTTCCGAATAATGGCTCTTTAAAAGTATAAGTACCCTTAGGATAAGTTGGCGAGATCAAAATCAAAATGGTTACTGCAACAATCAGATTGGCGAGATATCCAAGTGAAGCCAAGCCCGTGAAACTAGCCAATCAAGTTGGACTTGCGTAAAGTACTATCATGGGATTGAGCCGCTTCTGTAATTTGGTAATTTTTTATTTACGTCGTACTAGAGCAGCACAACGGGCTATTGACGACGGTCCGGGTTCATTCCCTTAAGGGATAGATCCCAGTACAACACCACGTCATTTTGAACCACAGTCAGATGACGAGGCAACACCTGAGCTGGCACCCCACTCTCCGAACTTCCACATCAACCCGACGTGAGGACTTTCACCACGACCGATTTAAGGTGCACCAGCCGCCTCTACACCATACGCTTACAAACATCCATGCTCTGATCCGGATTCGAACCAGGAACGTTCAGATCTAGAGGCTAACCTTAACTGATCTTTAGATTGAAAAACTTCGCAGAATAATCATTTTTACCTTTCGTAGAAAATTGCAATAACATGAAAATAATCTTTTAATATAATTTTTTAACATATTTATATAATTCTTGCAATTTACTATAATTCTTGCTCATCGAGTTAGCAAACTGAGGGTTCCGAGTTCGAAAATGCAACAAAAAACGTCGTATACATGGAGGGCATGTTAACGTTAAAGCTGTAGTGACCTCAACGGGTATCCCGTTGTCATGGTATGAAGGTTTGGAGACTGGGGTGTCAGCTCAGATTTGACCTCGTCATCTGACCAGGTTCAAAATGACAGGGTGTTGCCCTCGGACCTTTCACCACGGGATTGATCCTAATAACAGCCGTTGTGTTGCTCCAGTGCGACTCTAATTAAATAGCTACCTGCAATTGATATTGCATGCATATCATAAACATGCAAATCCATCTATACAATTCGTTCAAGATACGTCACTTAATGAATACTAATAAACTAGTGCTACACACTTAATAAAAAATAAAATACTTTTCAGAGTTTCGATTAATTCGTGATATATTGACAAGAAGATATTGCCGCCTTTTAAAAATTGTTCATTATATTGAAGTGATTTGTGGATAGCGAAATTGGATATCACTTCTTTTTCTACAGTGGTACTCGCGCGGAGATTCGTACGAATTAATAGTTTGAATAATAGTTTTAAAACCGTTGTTGTTGTTTCTCATGCCTACATTGGCAGACCAGAGGAGTGCCAGGCCCGTCGAAGACGGCAAGAGGCGAGGGGGTGCGCCTTCCATGTTATTGAGCCCCATGGGGAGGAAGTCCGACTTTGCTCTACATACATGACACATCCGTTTTACAGGATGGTCCCTTTCATACATCCATTCATTCACATATATCGTAATTTAGATCCCAATCAGAGGTCGAAACCCTCCTGATCAGGTACCCCCAGAGGTATTGATTTGGTATGGGAACATGGGGGACATTGTGACCACGACCTATTTAACGTGCCCCAGTCACCATTAGTGAACACGACGGTCTTTAGCCAGGTCGAAGCGGCGATCTCGCAACCATCAGAATTGCAGGCTCCGCCGAGGACAGAACCCACAACCCTTCTGATGCGAGCCCGACGCTCTACTGACTGATCTACCGCGGCTCTTTTTAAAACCATAATGGAATGAAACAAACATATTTTACACGAAACAGTAACCATGATTAAAAAAATATTTTGTACTTAGGGGACTATATTTGAACATAATTGCTTTTATCCATAAGAAAAAAAAACAGGTTATGAGAATGCCCATTACTTTCAACTTCGAATGGTCTCTCCCTGATTGGTTAATGTGTTTCTTTAACATAACTTCTTTCCACCTATTCTATGCCTCTCACTGAGGCTAGCATCAAGTCGAAAATAAACGCACAGTTGGTCCTTTCTGAGGTATCATTACCTCATTATTTTCACGCCTTTGTGTACAAGACAGATTTAGGCCGTGGTCACATAGGAAGCGCAAGGAGCAATCCGACAAGCGTAGACTAATCAGTGCTTTTTCACCGCTTGCGCCGCCACCTCTGATTGCTGCGAGAGTGTTGCTTTGCACCTTATGCTTCCATTTGACCATGGCTTAACCCTTTGAGCGTCTCGAGATTTACGAGTAGTGCTTGCAATACTATTGCTTTATGTTATAATATTGCTTTATATTGTTTATATTGTAACATTTCTATTTCTTCCCGGCAGACCATAATGACCATTAAAACAATCATACTGGTTGAAAGAATCCTAGGTAATTGGTAATTAATAATTTTAGTTAACGTCGTACTAGAGCAACACAACGGGCTATTGACGATGGTCCGGGATCAGTACCTTAAGGGAAAGATCCGAGGACAACACCTCGTAATTTTGAACCACGGTCAGATGACGAAGCAACACCTGAGCTGGCACCCCACTCTCCAAACTTCCACGCCAACCCAACGTGAGGACTTTCGGCCACGACAGATTTAAGGTGCACCAGCCGGCTCTACACCATACGCTTACAAGCATCCATGCCCGAACCCGGATTCGAACCAGTAACCTTCCGATATAGAGGCTAACACCTTAACCACTATAGCGGTTGGTCGGTAATGGTAATTTTAGTTAACATCGTACTAGAGCAACACAACGGGCTATTAACGACGGTCCGGCATCAGTTAAGGGAAAGATTCGAGGACAACACCTCGTAATTTTGAACCACGGTCAAGTGACGAAGCAACACCTGAGCTGGCACCCCACTCTCCAAACTTCCACGCCAACCCAACAGCGGTTGGTCGGCAAAAGAATCCTATGAAAGATTTTATCGTTCAGAATAGTCAACTTGCTGTTGTCAAACAGAAAAGGGTAGCGAGTTCGAAACTCGATCCAACCAAAGACCGTCGTGTAAGGGGGTGCAGGTGCACGTTAAATGGATCGTTGCCTCATACGGCCTCAAGTTGGCGTGGCATGGAAGCGTGAAGAATGAGGTGCCATCTCAGATATTGACTTCAAGTGACTTTTCTTCTGGATGTTTCTCTTCTATTTCTGAAATCATGCGACAAAACAGTTGCAATCGTTCCATGCACCCCCTCGGAAATGTCAAAACTCATATCGTCATCCGACCATCGTTCGAAACTGCGTGGTGTTTTCCTCTGTACGTATTTTAATTAAAGTAGGACTCGAGCAACACAACGGGCTATTGGGCTGCTGTCTGGGATCAAACCCTTATGGAATGATCCGAGGAAACCACCATGTCATTTAGAACCACAGTCAGATGACGGGGTCACACCCGAACAGGCACTCCACGCTCTAAACTTCCCCATCACGCTAAAAACATTTGAGCCCACGACTTATTTAACGGGTAACAGCCACTTTATGTTACCGAGTTGTAGTCGGGTTAGGTTCTATTCTATACTTCTGTGTCAGCAAAGCTTTCGCAGTGTATATGTCTAATATTTGACATAACATGTCGTGTGTCCGGCAAAGCATGACCATATATGGTATTTGCGCCATAAAATCCCAACCAATCAGTGCATTCCTCCCTGGGCGAGGACAGCTATAGCGCGGTTGGAAGAGGATCGGATTAGCAACCGGAGGGTTGCGAGTTCGGATCAATTGAAAGACGGTCGTATAGAAAGGAGGCTAGTACACGTAAAATCCGTGGTGGCCTCAAATGTCCACACGTTGGCGTGGTGGGGACGTTTGGAGCTCAGGTGTTGCATTATCTGACTATGGTTCAAAATGACGTGATGTTGTCCTCGGATCTTTCGCGCTGGGATTGATCCCGGATCGTCGTCAATAGCCCGTTGTGTTGCTCCAGTATGACATTAATTGAAATACCTCCCTGGGTTTATTTCTCTCTACCGTGGCATCCCCCTAAAAGTTGCCAATAGGCTAGAAAATGTGATTGATAGAGTTTCAGCTCAATCTGACAATATTAACCCGTGCCTCATCGAGGCTAAAGTTAAGAAAAACAGCGATTTTTAGCAAAAAATCGTAGTTTTTGCTCCTTAAAATCGAAACTATTCGTCCTAGAAACCTGGCCGACCAACCGGAATAGTGGTTAAGGTGTTAGCCTCTAGATCGGAAGGTTCCTGGTTCGAATCCGGGTCCGGGCATGGATGTTTGTAAACGTATGGTGTAGAGGCGGCTGGTGCACCTTAAATCTGTCGTGGCCGAAAGTCCTCACGTTGGGTTGGCGTGGAAGTTTGGAGAGTGGGGTGCCCAGCTCAGGTGTTGCTTCGTCATCTGATCGTGGTTCAAAATTACGAGGTGTTGTCCTCGGATCTTTCCCTTATGGGACTGATCCCGGACCGTCGTCCATAGCCCGTTGTGTAGCTCTAGAGTACGATGTTAACCCAAAAATTACCAAAAAAAATTATTATCCAAATTTTGCTTTTTGTATTTTTCATTTTGTACATTAAAAAGGTTTTTGTTAGAGGTATTTTCAGAAGTAAATAGTAAGGTCAGCAAGTTCAAAGTAAGGTCAAATTTAAAATGAAGGAATTAGGGGTAAAGAAGAGGAAGCAAGGAGTAAAAATGACAGCAAATAATGTTAAAATGCATTTTATTAATTATATTGTTGAATTATACATCATTACATTATTATTATTTAAACATACAAATTAGGTGGCAATTACAAATTAATATGGTAATGTCTTAGATATTGTAGCTTTTGAAGTGTCTTGAAAAATGTGTAGAAGTGTCATACGACTCCGCAGACAGAAATTCCGACAGCAAACAACTGTACTGATCAAAAACAGATTTAGAAATTCCGATTTAGAGGGAGCTGTTGTGTACTGAGATGGGAAATTGCTTCCAGATTTGTTGAGTTAAGAAAATGTGGAGCGGATAGCGATTTTGATTACTTGTGGCGATGAAAAACAATTGAAAGGTGTTCCAATCCTTGAAAATAGAACTGTGATAATTCAGTCAAAAGCTGTATTGTCAGCAGTTGAGCACTGGGTGCAGTTGGGAAAATCCAGGCAATGTGTTTTGATACCACGGCAGTAAATACTGGTCGCCTTAGGGGAACCTGCGTTTTGCTAGAACAGTTATTAGAGAAAAACCTTCTGTATTTAGCATGTTGCCACCATATTTTAGAAGTTGTTTTAAAAGCAGTTTTTAATTTCAAAATGGGCACATCCACTGTTCCTCAACCAGATATTTTTCGAAAATTCAAGGAAAAAAAAATACAAAACAGGTTCTAAAAGTTGAAAATATTAAAAATAAAGTAAGTAATCCAGACCAAATTTCAAGTTTTCTTTTTGAACAATTAAAAAACCGACAGCCCAGGTATAATAATAAAAAGAATTCATCCAACCTTGCTAAATTCATTTGGGCGTCTTACTCAAAAAGACATTACTTTTAGAGTACCTTGTGCTATTCATCAAGCCAGATGGATTGCAAAGGCCATTTATTCTCTCAAAATGTATATTTTCAGGGATAAATTTTCGTTAACCGATTCAGAGAGAAACGGTATTGAAGGTATTTGTTTATTTATAATCAATATTTTTGTAAAAGCATGGTTCAATGCCCACAAACCCACTTTGGCCCCCTAACCTAGACTACAATTATTAAAATCTTTAGTTCAATACAGGAAAATTGATAAAGAGGTTGTAGACAAGGCCCTATCTAAGATAATAAACCATCTGTGGTATCTCAACTCGGAGCAAGTTGCATTTTCATTTTTTGATGGTACTTTGGGAAAAAATGTCAAAACAAGCATGATTGAAAAATTAAGGTCCGAAGTAGAAAATGATGAATATGATTGTGATGATATGGATGTAAAACCAAAACTCAATCTCCAACAAGTTGTTCCTTTATAGGACAAATAATTGATTATATTGTTTCCCCTAGGACTCTACATTTTTTTAAGAGATTTGAAATCGATACAGAATTTTTAAATACTGATCCCGATTTATGATGTGAAAATCAACATTATTTAAAAGCTAAAAAATAGTGAACGGTTTAAAGGTTGTTAATGACACTGCTGAGAGAGGAGTAAAATTAATTAAAGACTTTAATTCCTCTTTGACCAAAGACGAAGAACACAGGTAGTTCTTTTTAAAAGTTGTATCTGAGTATACGCAAATTTTTCCGGACTCTTTAAAAGCTACAATATCGAATTAATTTGTAATTACCACTTAATTTGTATATCTAAATAATAATAATATAATGATGTATAGTTCAACTATATAATTAATAAAATACATTTCAACACTATTTGGTATCATTTTAACTCTTTGCTTCCTCTTCTTTACCACTAATTCCTTCGTTTTGAATTTGAATGTTGTTGGATTTATTTTTGAAAATACCTCTAACAAAAGCCTTTTTAATGTACAAAATGAAAAATACAAAAGCAAAATCTGGAAAGCAGAGGTAATTGAATATTGTAATGTTTTTAGGGCTTTGCAATGAAAATTCACTTTTGACGATATCCACTACGACCTTACCTGAAAAGTGCTAAATACCATTCTATCAGTTTAAGTAAAAAAGTGGATGAGTTCCAACTTCAAGTCAATAAAATTTCCTATGAAATAAGACGCGAACCAGGTTTTTAGGACGAATAGTTTCGATTTTAAAGAGTAAAAACTACGATTTTTTGCTAAAAATCGCTGTTTTTCTTAACTTTAACTTCAATGAGGCACGGGTTAATATTATCAGATTGAGCTGAAATTCTGCCAATCACAGTTTCTGGCCTATTGGCAACTTTTAGGGGGGGGGGTGCCATGGAAGATTGGTCGAAATTTTTTTTTCCCCATATACCTTGTGACCACCCTAAGTCTATTCATATATTGTATGTCTGATCTCTCTATATTAAAATAAGTTACTGCAGATTCCACTGTTGCCACCGCAGGATTGAAAACTCGCTTTTTTCGCTCGATTCTTAGACGGTTTTCCGAGAAAGTACGGGTCACAAAAATACGAAATTATCATGGTTTGTTCAAAAGTGTAATGGGAACAAGATGAAGACGATTTTTTTCAGATGCGGCTATTCGACCAACCGGTATAGTGGTTAAGTTGTTAGCTTCTAGATCGGAAGAATTTTGGTTCGAATCCGGGTCCGGGCATAGATGTTTATAAACGTATGGTGTAGAGGCGGCTGGTGCACCTTAAATCTGTCGTGGCCGAAAGTGCTCTCGTTGGGTTAGTGTGGAATTTTGGAGAGTGGAGTGCCAGCTCAGGTGTTGCTGCGTCATCTGATCGTGGTTCAAAATTATGAGGTGTTGTCCTCGGTTCTTTCCCTTAAGGGACTGATCCCGGACCGTCGTCAATAGCCCGTTGTGTTGCTCTAGTACGACGTTAACTAAAAATTACCATTACCGATGCGGCTATTAGTTTAGGGTTTATTAAGTGTCAAAGTCGAAAAAGTTAAATTTCTAACGCGAGTGAGCAGAAAACGTATAAATTTCAGTCTTCAGTCGTGATTTCTTCTAGAATATCTCTAAATTTGAAGTTTTGCAGGAAGCGGAGTTTTTTTAGATTTTTTTGATTTTTCAATTGATTTTGATAATATTTGTTTTCAATTCTGGAGAAATCAGGACACTTTTGTTACTTTTTTTTAAATAACTGTCAAATCTATATCTTATTGCTATTATTTTTTAAATATGTAAACATCGCAGGAAACCTTAGAATGTACTCTTTCTTACGGTACAATTATTTTTGAAATTGGTTAATATAGAAATTGGATACTATTAAAAGTCGGTCATACAATTTGGCGAGGGTTTATGAGTAGGCGGCCGAGCTCCCTAGTGTCGAAAATTGTCGACGTGAGAATCTTCTTAATCCTTTTGTCACTCTCTTTTGTGCGTTGTCAATTATTAACGACGCCCAAAAGCGGATTGGAAAGAGCGCTTCATACCGATAGCATTTACGACCTTAATCTTATTGACACCTAATGGATCTTTTGTAGACCTTTGGTATTTTATCCCACACCTCCTTTGAACCATAAAATACATTCTAACGTACTCGACATCGCGAGTAGAACTTATCTGTACGCTCTGTTGTTACACCTGCTAAGGAGCGAAGGTTGACAGCGTGTATTAAAACGTCCTTCACACCTGTGGAAGAGAAGCTACAGTTGGTGTTTGGGTGTCGGGGGCGTAGCTCAGATGGTAGAGCGCTCGCTTAGCATGCGAGAGGTACCGGGATCGATACCCGGCGCCTCCAATTTTTGCTTTTGGGCAACAGCTAACAGTTGGTCCCATCACTTCTATTATAGTGGAATCATGAAAAGACACTTGTTTAATTAAAAAAAAACTGATTTGTGGATTTTTAAGTGCTGTTATTGTTGGTTGATTTAGGTTTGGTTTGACGATCCGTGTTTTATCCGTTTGGTACGTTTTTTAATCAACGTCGTACGGGAGCATCGCATCGAGCTATCGACGACAGTCTTTGGTCAACCCCCAAGAGTAGGTGATCAAATTCGGATGAGGCCGTGGGAGTCTGGTTGGAAAAGTAACGGATTCGCAAACGAGGGATCGCGAGTTCGAATCCAACCAAAGATCATCATTTACAAGAATTGCTGCACGTTAAATATGTTTTGGCCTCAAATGTCCTCATATTGAAAGTTTGGAGAGTGGGGATTGATTGGATTTTTTCCTTAGGGGATTGATCCCAGACCGTCATCAGTAGCCCGTTGTGTTGCTCTAGTTGTTGTTGTCTTGTCCATGGATAGGGCCATGCACGTTCCACACAATATCAGCTATTTTAAGGCAATTGTCCGAGTACAGGTCCTCCAAGGGAGAATCACTAATTTGTTGCATGCTCGTCAAGATGGCCGGGCAAGAGAGGACGTGTTAGGGACTTAATTCTGTATCACAGTTTTTACAGCTGGGATATGTTCTTGTTCCATCCGGCTGAATTTTCATTCCCCTAAGGTGTCCAGTTCTCAGTTCTAGTACGACCTCAATTAAAATTACCTTACCAGAAAATGCCTCGCACAAAATAAATCTCACAATCTCGCATCTATTTTGACCAAATACAAACAAATGATTCAGAGCATTTGGCGTTCTTCAAAGCAAAACTGGGCCCTTTGTCTTTTTGTAAATCTGGCAACCCTGTTCAATGAACGCAGCTAAGAGATCTCAAAACTGACATTTCCGTTTTGAAGAGGCAATCAATATCGATACCAAGTTCTTGTTTCGCGCATCCTTTCCACTTTGCGTTGATTGGTCGGTTTCTTCATTGCTTTGTTTATTTTGCGAAACACTTAGTTCTTCTTTCCTGATTGTAAACTCACGTGCCATTGCTCGTTTTGGAGAATTTCCTTCTTTTGCGTTGTTCTCGGATATTAATGAATGTCTTGATGAGTTTTTCAAGCCTTTACATTTTTCTTGTTTGAGTAGGTAATTACATTTATATTAGGCTTTTCTTTTGTGATGTTTTCTCTCGTCTCTATGACACATGTTGTTCCGCGCGAATCGTTGCTTGGACAGTGTCTATTTTTCGAAAATTTGGACGGAATTAGTGGATGACTCGAAAACTCAAAATGAAAAACAACAAACACTACAAGGGTCCCCAAAGTGCTCTATAATGACTTCCAGGGGTCGATAAAAAATATAAAACATCATTGTATGGGAAAAAATTATATATAATTTTATTTTTTATTTTTATCCATTCCTCCCATCCAATATGTAATGTTAAAAAGGACGTCAAAAGCAGAAAGTGCCGCTCAAACGGCATAGTGGATAAAGCACTCTGCTCCCACGCTTTGGGTTCGTTGTTCGATTCCCGACTAGGGTTACTTCCCTAGGGCTGGTTGTAGGTGATGTCCGAGGAAGAAGTCAGACTCCCGCCCAAGTGGTTCCTCACCAAAAAGTGGATAGCTGCACCCCCCTATGTCTTTACCAGTGATCAATTTGTGTGTTTGTAAAATAATAAAATCTATATTCTTCTTCTGTGTCTGTCCTACTTCAGATCACTGGGCCTGATCTCGTGTTTCACAGTTCAGGAGAAACGTCAACAACAACAAAGCAGAAAGTATTCTTTTGACGGTTAGACCCAAACAATAATAATACTATATCTTCTATCTTCATAAAAAAAGGATGTGTGTGGGTATATGATCTATACAAATCTACACCGTTCGACCAATCCCCACCAAATTTGGTTTACTATTTGGTTTACTTTAAATATTTAGAACACTGCGGAAAACATAGGCTATTAGAAAAAAAATTCGAGTTTTTCTTTATAGTGACATTTTAAAAGGGGAGCCGATTTCAATGTTACTTGAATCTCATCAAATCAAATAACAATTTCATATATCACGTTTTGGTACTAAACCGAGGCAACATATAAAAAAAAATATCCGAATCCTTTGGGTAGCTTGGCAGGCAGTCCAATGCTATAGGACGGTTGATAGGGTAACGGATTAGCAATTGGAGGGTTGCGAGTTCGAATCCAACCAAAGACCCTCGTGAAGAAAGGGTACTAGACTTAAATTTCCTCGCGAGTGGAACCGCAAAAAGTCTCCAAAGTTTTTGCCAAATTGAGCAATAAGTATGACTAGCTGGTAAACCTTAGCTTAAGATGTGTGGGGTTTTGGAACACCACATTAATAGAAATGGAGTTGGACTGATACACGTATAAGTTTTTTATTACACTTATATAAGGTTTGAATTTACAACTGAAACTGTCAACACGCCTATGTACACAACGTAATTAATGTACTAATGTTCCTGAAACAACATTAAGTGTGTGTGTTTCACTTCTCATAGTTTGTCGTTTTATTTTCCCCAGGGTTTGACTTCCCCGTATAACTGTCCAGAGAGCTACCTCGTTCACTATCTCCCTCTGTGGCTTCTCTAGCTCGAGTCTCTTTTTCCTACCTTCTCGGGGCATCAATCTTTTCCTGGCTCTCGTCGCTTCTTTTTCAAAATGACATCCCACACTCAAGGGGGCCGACCAAACAGTATAGGGGTTAAGGTGTTAGCCTCTAGATCGGAGGGTTCCAGCTAGCTAAGGAAACAGCAATGGGCGAAACGGATTTCAAGGCCTCCGCCAATCTACCGAAATGTCACGTGAAGATCTCAATGAAAAAGGCAGCAATATGGTCCCTACCTCACGTCATATTTCACAGGCCATGGACCCATCCCCAGCTATTTGAGCCGATTCAGTGTGGCAAATTCTAGCAACTGCACCTGCGGACAAACAGGAACGGCCAATCATTACATCTTCAAATGCCCCCTAACATGTTCTCATCATCTCACACAGAAAACAGATGTTAATTATGCGGCTTGGGCAAAAAACACAGCCAGCAACGATCAAGCCCAGTCAAAGATCAGTCATGAGATTCCTTTCGGACAACATAGACTACCTCATCCAATAAACTGTTCATGTGCCTATACATATCCGGATCCAAGAGAATCGTGACCACGACAACAGACTAATTGACCTTTTTTTGTATGTAACTTAGTAATATTACAGTATACATACTGTGCTGCATAACGGGAAACCTCATTATGAGAAGTTCTGACCATGAAGCCAAAGAAAGAGTGCCTTCACGGTTTAAACAAAACCACTTTTCCTCAGCGTGTCCACAAAAAACCACTTTTACCTGTCCTATGGACGGGGGGGGTAAGGTGGACACCTGCGGTGGCCAAGTCCAAGCGTAGAGTGTAGATTCGGCGGGTGCACTTTAAATCAGTCGTGGCCGAAAGTCCTCTCGTTGGGTTGGTGCATAAGTGTGGAGAGTGGTGTGCCATCTCAGGTGTTGCCTCGTCATTTGACCGTGGTTAAAAATGACGTGGAATTGTCCTCCGATCTTTCCCTCAGGCACTGATCCCGGACAATCGCCAATAACCCGTTGTGTTGCTCCAGTGTGACGTTGATTATTACATATACCAAATAAAAAAAGGTTTCTTTTTCCTTTGAAATTTATCACCTCGGTTTCAAATTGATTCCATCCAAAAAGTCCCGGAACATTGAATAACATCTCCATGAAAGTCGACCCTCGCTTGAGTCTCCCCAAATCGCATTCAAGTTATTTCCTTTCTCCGAACGACTTTCTTCTATCCATTCGTCGCGGAAGTGCGATATGAATGAATTCCGTGAAAGTGATTACATTTCTCAAAAACCAGGCAGCTCTCATTCCGACCTACAGTGCCAACAAGCAAATCGAATTTTCTCTCCGGCGTTCCGATGTGGGGGCCGTTGCCATTTCCGGAACAAACGCCGCGGGACTCGTCAGGAATTTCTGTCAAGGAAATGGCAGCGAGCTTCGACATTTCGAACCATTGATCGGAAGTCTACCGGCATTAACTTCGTTATCGAAATCGAGCGACGATGTCCACCTTTTCTCGCCTTTCGCCGCTGCTTCGACCGCGCTCTGAAAATGTCTCATCCCTTTTTCAGTCTCTGTTTCTTCTCTAGCTCTTTCCCTTGACCGGTGGGTGGCTCAAAATGACGTGGTGTTGTCCTCGGATCTTTCCCTTAAGCTTCGGTTTCCTAAGAAACTGGAGCCGTTATCTAACAGCCGTGATGCGTCATGATGCCGCGGGCATAACTAGGTGGTCGTCTAAACAGAGTCCAGAGATGTCAAAATAGACTGACAAAATACGTTGTAGAATGTGCAACACAGACGGCTGTCGTGGTTTATTTTATTCGAGAAACAAGTGGCTTTTTTATTTTCTAGTCCAAAGTTCCTAACTTCGGGATCGTTGAAGATAGAATGAAAATTTCAACGGATTTCAAATCAGCGTAAAATTCTACGCCAGATCGATAACAAAACAGTTTGATTAAACAATTATTTACCACTTGATTATTTAATTATTAGTTAATTATTGATTTAAAGATAATCACATTTAAGGATCGTCCTAGTGTAAAATTTTCCGCAGATTTCAAATCCGTTGAAATTTGCATTCTATGTTTAACAATCCAAATTTTACAAAAACGTTTGGCGCACGAAATGAAATGTTGTAGCTACAAGAGAAAATACGTTCCCCAACTGTTTAAGACCGCTTTAACGACATTCATGAAAATGGCGGCGAAGGAAAGATTTTTATTAACTTTATTACATCCTTATAAGAAAATTTATTTATTGTGATACAGCAATAGCTGCGTCTCAAAAGTTTTGTCACTTACGCGGCTGCTATTGGGTGGGAGACGCAAACAGCCAGAACTCAACAGCCGCACTGGCTGACAAGGGAGTATTGTATTTTTCAAACATGCTTTTTACTGTAGGTAGGGAACAGAATGCAAACAAACTACAATCTATGTTTTGAAAATAAGTGGATTACTCAGTATGATAGAAGGATGTCTAGTTTTCACTGTCTCAAAAAAATTCATCGTCAATGGTAGTTGAATGTTAGTCAACATCAGTACAATCAGTAGGAAAGGCTTCATTTTTGTGAGAACAACATTTCTCTTCTACGATTCGTTTGATATTTTCTCTTTCACGAAATGCATTGACAGTATCCCAATCAGAATCAGTTATGACAAGATCAAGTCAAGTGCAGAGTTTAAACTTTGGGTGAATAACACTGCCAGTCGCTACGTTTTTATCACTAAAAAAATGTTTAGACCTTGTTTTTTTTTTTTTTTTTTTTAAATTTTAATAAAACTTTTTAACATTTTGTGTTATAGGGGTCCGGGACACAAAAATCGTCACATTTTCGAAATTTTTTTTTATTATTTTAAGAATTTCTCTGTGTTTTTCAGCTTAAAATGACGTCTAAATCATCTTTCTATCTTAATTAGAACTAGAGATGTAATAACTTTTGTAGTGCGTTGTTTTGAAAATCTTGACAATTGACAACACTCTTACACAGTTGTTGTCATGGCAACAACATCTGTCTTTAAAACTTAAAATACGTTTTTCTCCATGATACTTTTTTTTCAAGATTTCCTGTATTCAAATTGCTATAAGTCGAAAACCGATAAAGTTAAAGGGTTGAAATTTGGAATATATCTTTTTCAAACATTATACTTTAATTTTGATTCAGAAAATTTGAAACAAATATTTACTTTTAAAAATATGACTTAAAAAAAAAAGTACCTTAAAATTTTTATTCAAATATTTTTTATTTTTTATTAAATTAATATTTTTTAAATTGCTGAATCAGAATTAAAGTTTATAAATTTGTGAATAATTTACAGCAAGAATTTTAAAAATTGATCAAGAATATTTTGAGTTTTAACAATTTAAAATGACCTCTTTTTTTTTTCCAAAAATTTTCAATTAAAAAAAAAATTTAATTTAAAATTTTAAAAAATTTTAATTTAAAATTTAAAAAAAAAATTGGAAAAATTTTGTGTTGTGATTTTGCTTATTAGTTAGATGGGTAATCAGTACAAAAAAATCAAAATTCTAAATTAATTAATACATTTTTTTTTTCAATGTGTCCCGGACCCATTTAAAGAAATATTAGCGGTTCATAATACTTTAAGGAGTCCTTTGAGTGTTGTAACACGTTACTGTAACTAAAATTACTCTATCGAGAATAATGAAACGAATTGCCTGTAAAAATACTGGGTTTCAAATGTAACGAATTACCTATAAGATTACTGTAAAAAGTAATTATTACAAGTAACACGTTACCGCTCAACCCTCGTTGTGAGTACCAATCCAACCCAAGACCATCGTGTACAAAGGGGGGATGGTGCACGTTAAATGTCTCGTGGCCTCAAATGTCCGCACGTTGTCGTGGTGTGGAAGTTTGGAGAGTGGGATGCCAGCTCAGGTGCTGCCTCGTCATAAGACCGTGGTTAAAAATCATGTGGTGTTGTCCTCCGATCTTTCCCTTCGTCGATTGAGCTCGGACCGTCGTCAATAGCCCGTTGTGTTTCTACAGTGCGACGTTAATCAAATACCTATCTATCTTGAAACAATATCTATAGGTAAGGAAAGGTTAATTTTAACTAACGTCGTATCAGAGCAAAACAACGGGCTATTAACGACGGTCCGGGATCAATCCCCAAAGGAAAGATCCGAGGACAACGCATTTAGATCTATGTCATTTTGAACCACGGTCAGATGACGAGGCAACACCTGATCTGGCACCACACTCTCCAAACTTCCACACCAACCCAACGTGAGGACTATCAGACACGACAGATTTCAGGTGCTCTACACCAGTGCTCCCCAACCTTTTTATGGCCGCGGACCGGATTAACGTTTGATAATTTTAACGCGGCCCACTGAAGGGGGGGGGGGGACGTTGATTGTTAATATTTTAGATTGTTTTGATGTAAATTTTTAATTTGATTGTATTAAACATGCCTTCAAAATAAAATAGTTACATAAAAAAAATGAATATAAAGTGATTTAACATTTTATCTCACTAGAACGCTAAATCAATGAGAACCCTAAACTTGTTTCTTTTCGACGAGACGGTTTCATCTGGGGGTAATAGGAGACAATGACACCCGAAGTTTGTTGCTTATGTCCAGTTTATACCGTTGTTTTGTTTTGGTTGCTGTCACTGCAGGAAACCCCACTTCAGATAGGTTGTCGGAAATGGCAATAGGGATTTAAGTGCTGTGGTGGCAATCTCAGGGTATTCCGCCATGACTTTAATCCAGAACGCCAGCAGAGTTGTCGTCTCGAACGTAATTTTAAAGCCGCCTTCATTTGCAATCTCCAGCAGTTGATCTTCTTGCACAGACATGCTAGATTCGCCTGATTTGTTGACAAATGGATCGCGGAATCATTCCTTACTAGTCCGTGGGTCTTTTGTGGTTGGGTCTGTTGTGCTCTTTTAAAAGCAAAGACAGGTGATCGTGCACCAACTGGGAGAAAGAATGTTTAAGCTCAGTCTCGCCTAAAATCCCCACTAATGTTTGAAACATGTTCAAAATGCCTCTGTTCATGCGCCGTCCCCACAACTTTAGTTTTGCTTTAAATGTGCAGCTTAAATGCAGCTACTGCCAACTTGAAAACAGCTGTCGCATTTGGCAAAATTGGAAAATAGAGACATACAGAATTCAGAAATCATAATTGAAGCTCTAGTAACAGAACAAATTTCAAGTTCTGATTTACCGCTTTCTAATTTGAGTGGACATTTCATAGATAAGAACCGCACAAACCCGAGAAAAATGCACCATAGTAAATAAAATGGAAATAATTTAATGTTCCTTGGGCGGCCCGGTACCATTTGATCCACGGACCGGTACCGGTCCGCGGCCCGGAGGTTGGGGACCACTGCTCTACACCATACGCTTACAAATATCCATGCACTGACCTGGATTCGAACCAGAAACCTTCCGATCTATAGTCTAACACCTTAAAACACCAGACCATATAATATACGGAAATGAACCTTAACACCCCATGCTAATTAATTTGCAAAAATATTTCCATAGATCTTAAGCTAAGGTTTACCAGCTGGTCATACTTATTTCTCAATTTAGCAAAAGCTTTGGATTCTTTTTGCGGTTTCAGCCTTGATGATTACATTTCTTATTTAATTAGTTTTTCTGTGCTAGTTATAAAACCATTGGTGTTTTGGTAATGTTTTCTTTAAATAGATTGGCTTATTAGTCGAATTCAATTTCAACCTAAATCTAACGCGAAACATCGTAAAACGGCGATAAATCGAATTAGTTCATAAATGGAAGTATTTCTACCAATTTCTTTTTCAATTATATTTAAATCTCATAAATAATATTTGTTTCATACTTATCCAAAGGAAAAACAAACTTAAAAAAAAAGTAATCTTTTATCTTCAATTATTTATTCAAGGAATAAATTTGCTGTTGTAAGTTTATTATTCTTTTTCCGATCGTTACTCAGAAACGCTCTTTTGGAATATTTTATCCTTCTTTAAATTACAACAGAAATTATTCAATTCCTCCATATATATGAGATGTATTTTCAGTGGAAATACAAACTACCAGAAGACGAAGATTTTTTTTATTTCAGTTTACCCGATACGGATGCTCAGAGGAAACACGTTCCGCCACAAAAGCACTAGTTCCATCTATATTTTATTTAGCTCTACAGAAAAGTATCTTGTATAATAGACACTTTAATCGTCAGAATTTAGTACTGAAAACTGGTATGTATGTATGAATATGGGTAGGAAGGTATTTTAATAAACGTCGTACTGGAGCAACACCACGTACTATTGACGACGGTCCGGGATCAATCCCAAAGGGAAAGATTCTAGGACAACACTTGAGCTGCCACGTCGCTGTAAACTTCCACACCACGCCAACGTGAGGACATTGGGGGCCACGACAGATTTAACGTACACAAGCCTCTTAGTTAGGAGCTTAGCGGCCATCTGCCGCTCAGAAAATGTCTACAGCTGATTTTACTTGCATTATCAATTAGTTTTTTCCAAATTCACAGCAGAAAATACAGGGTGGTCCCGAATTCATGGTACAAACTTTAATGGTAGGTACAGGACATTGTAACAATGATTTATTGTATAGGAATGTATAGTCGCAAGTGACGCGGTGAGGCGTAAACAGGGGAAATAAAAGGAAAGAGAAATGGAGTGATCGGTTGGTATCATTGCCGGTAGAGGGCAGTAGATGTCTAGCCGCTGTTGAACATGATGCATCGCAGTAGGGAAAAGCGCCATTCACAATTGTGCTGCCGTAGACGATGGGTGACTTTACGTATGCAGAAAAAGCAGACATGCATTACATGTACGGCCGTGCAAATGGTAACGGCAGAGCTACGTTACGAATGTATCGCGCGGAGTATCCGGATCGACGAATGCCGGATCATAGAATTTTTCAACGGTTACATCGTCAACTTTGTGAAACAGGTGCGTTCGACGTCAACAGACATGGCGCTGGTCGAGTAAGAGCTGTACGCACTCCAAGGCTGGAAGAAAGCATCTTGAACATTGTGGCTGATAGACCCGAGTCAAGCACAAGAACTGTTGCGCGTGACGTAGGTGTGAGTCATCAGACTGTATGCAGAGTGTTAAACGAAAATCGCTTACA
The DNA here is from genome assembly GCA_947359465.1 of Metellina segmentata. Lineage (NCBI taxonomy): Eukaryota > Metazoa > Arthropoda > Arachnida > Araneae > Tetragnathidae > Metellina > Metellina segmentata. The sequence goes on from OX375875.1 coordinate 19,043,502, forward strand.
CCCCTTCCATTTTCAGAAAGTACAAGCATTGAATCCGGCAGATTATCCTCGCCGCGTGAACTTCTGCCTGTGGGTGATGCAGCAATGTGCGTTGCAGCCGGATTTCGTAGATTATGTGCTATTTACAGATGAAGCGACATTTTCACGCGAGGGTGTCTTTAATGCGCACAATTCCCATGTGTGGGCAACCGATAATCCACATGCAACGCGTCGACATGCGTTTCAACAACGTTTCAGTATTAATGTGTGGGCTGGTATTGTGAACGACTTTTTGATTGGCCCATACTTACTACCCACGCGGCTCACTGGCGGAAGCTATCTTATTTTTCTGAAAGAAGTGTTACCACAACTGCTGCATGATGTTCCGATCGCCATTCGTAACCGCATGTGGTTTCAGCACGATGGGGCGCCAGCACACTTCAGCATTGATGTACGGAATTACCTGAATGCCACGTTTGGTACTCGATGGATTGGGCGTGGTGGACCAGTCCCTTGGCCACCCCGATCTCCCGATTTATCGAGCCTCGATTACTTTTTATGGGGACATCTAAAGCATCTTGTTTATGAGACTCCAGTTGACTCAGATGAGGATCTCGTCGCTCGCTTATCTGTAGCTGCTGCAGGTGTGCGTGAAATACCAGGCATCTTTGAACGTGTACGCCAATCGCTCCACCGACGCTGTCAAGCATGTATCGATACTGGTGGACGCAATTTTGAACAATTACTGTAAACATGACACTTGTCAACAACGCTTTCAATAAAATCTTTGTTTTTCCTTTCGGCCGTTATTTCCCCTGTTTTCGCCTCACCGCGTCACTTGCGACTATACATTCCTATACAATAAATCATTGTTACAATGTCCTGTACCTACCATTAAAGTTTGTACCATGAATTCGGGACCACCCTGTATTCATAAATATTTGAACTAAAACTTTCGTTTTTTAGATCTAACTAAAGGGCAACGTGTCACAACAAAAAATGGTCAATGTTACAGCAACAAACAAAATCAAATCCGTTTGTAAGAAAAATTCAAAACAAACGTTAGCGACAAAAACTTTCCTGTTTTTTCAGGCTTAAAGTTTATACTTTGTACAGAAAGTGGTCGAGCTCTATTGTGTGCCCCTGATGGTATTGTATTTTAATTACTTTTTCTCTGCAGTTCGCAAAGTTACTTGATTATTTTTTTGGGAGAGACTGAAATTGAAAGAACTTTTATGAGTTTAAATTTTATTTCGTAATTTTAACAACATTTATATAAAATGTGTAAAAATAGTAAAAAAAGTGAAGTGTCCAAATACTTTTGTCTTACTACTTACTCCTAAAGCTCCTTTGTTAGTTTCTTGTACGTAATTTCATCGCCCTTGTCTATTTTTGAATTCATCATAAATGTATATAATATTATTTTTAGTATTCTTTTTTTTATTTTACCTTATCAAGATATTGCCCGATTTATTTTGTTATGATCTTAATTGATGACTATTTGTTCAATATTCGGTCAATTTTTATCTAATAACGAAATCAAGATATCTTCGTTCTTAACCAGAAGTCTCTTCGTTTGAAAAACTAGAAAATATCTGTCATGTTATGACACATATTTTCTGTTAAGCTAAATGTAGGTTAGAGGTAGTATTTCCTGAACCCCTATCTCGAACTTGAATTTACTTGACTTGTGTGTGTTATACGAATACGATTCCAGCACCTCGGCAATAAACATTCCAAACAGTGAGTTCCGAATTTAATTGTGGACTTACCAACACCAATTACATCAAGCGTCAAGTGTCGCCACAGAGACGATAAACTGAATTTTAAGGTTACATTTCGTAGCGGAAGAAAAATATTCTATTTGTCGGGTTTGTTTGCTTGTGTTTGTGAAAAAACAACCCCTCAAATGTTCTAGCTTTCTTGTAATTTCCTTAAATATTCTTCGGCAGCCGGTTGGACGAGTAACAGTTTAGCAACCGGAGGGTTGTGAGTACCAATCCAACCCAACACCGTCGTGTACAAAGGGGGGATGGCGCACGTTAAATGTCTCGTGGCCTCAAATGTCCGGACGGTGTCGTGGTGTGGAAGTTTGGAGAGTGGGGTGTCAGCTCAGATGTGACTTCGTCATCTGAACCTCGTTTAAAATTAAGTTGTTCTGTCCTGGTTCAAGATTCCCTTCCGGTTTGATACCGAACCGTCACCAATAGCCCGATGTGTTGCTCCAGTGAGACGTTAACAAATTGCCTACCAACCTACCTTGAGTATTATTTAAAGACATTTAAATAATAAATGCCTTCGAACTTAGTTGTGTCTAAAGATTGAAATCCCATGTGTTCCGTTTAGTACCTATTACGCATACCAATATTTTATTTTTAATCAATGTGATTTGTATCTAATCAACTATTATAAAAGGAAGTGTCCGACCTCCACTACGCAGTGTCCAGAAGAATCTATTGCACTTACAATAATGAAATTTGACACACAGGTAATCCGAATTTTTTGCAATTTTTATGTCCAGCCCGAATTAAAAAAATCAATCTAGAACATTTTAAAATTAATTTATGGAAATTTGATTATTATTATTTTCTTTGGAATGGCAGCAGTATAAGGATATGGTAGATTCAAAATCTATTTTTTCCGCTTCCGTTTTCATTTTGCGGAGGAACAATTTGTCAGCAGACTAAAAAAAAATTAAGTTTTAACTTTAATTATGCAGTTCTTTTTTCTATCTCCTAGATCGTTAATATTCAATAAAATAAAGTGATTTTTCAATTACAAAATGTATAAGTACGTTTATATCTAACTCTCCATGAGTTTGTATTTACCTCCTCTAAACACCGAGATTCCCGAATTAACAAAGAATAAAGGCTGTAATGAAATCGATACTTCGCTGACAGAAGATAAATGATAGTTCTTGACTCCCAAAAATAAATCATCCTAAACAATCGATTTGTTCTGCAATACGAGGAATTTAATGAACTTTTATCATCCTCGATGTTCACGTTTTCACGATATTTGATAGCCTCCAAATGATCCGAGTGATCCATTATGAGGATGATAAAGGTAAAGGGATTCCATACCACTGTGCACACGAGCTAATTTATTTGTCAAAATTTAATAAATTTACATTTTTACGAACTTTGATGAAATTTCGTGGACGTATTCTTTTGTTCGTGGTTATCATTGTGCACTTTGCAGAATAATTCTTCCTCTTAGAAAATGTAAAACTCGTATACGAAATTTTCTGAGGCGATACTAGTTTTCTGTACGACATACAGGAATGCCACGTTCAGAATACGTATTCGAAACGTTAGTTCACTTAAAGTAGTTTTTCGAATAAGATTTCAGCAATAAAGATTGCAAACAATGGATTCCCAATAGCTTTTTGAAAGTTAATTGGTCAACACAAATTAGATGAAACTCCAAAACGGTTACAAACTGCGTTTTAACAAAATCCCGTTATGTATCATGAGAGAACATTTGGACTGACAGCAGAAGTAGAATCATCGCAGATGATCTGGTTTGTTTCTACACTTAAACTCCCTGTGTATTACGCATTAGTACCCCCTGTATTACGTATTAAAATATGATGAACCTTGTAAAGGAATTACTTCCCTTAAAAATACAGACATAATAGTTCCTGAGACAATATGTCAATTGCTGCACTGTATTTCAGAAAGCATGTTAAAGGGAAAATTTGGTAAGAGCAAAAACAAGACTATAATCTATTACGTTGCTATGGAAACACTGGTTAAAGAATAATCATTTAAAGTCTGCTTCCGACTGAGTTATTTTATTCAGTATAAATAGAGAGAGAGAGAGAAAAAATTCATGTTTTTCTTAGTTTAAAGGGGGAGTTTCAGAGAAACAAACCAGATTGAAAATGGAGATTAAACTTCGTGCTATCCAAATGCTCTCGCATCATATATGCAAGGGGTTATCTTGAAATGCAGTTTACCATCACTTTGACGGCACATGTCGTTAAATCTATTAGGTGTTGATCAATAAACTGCCATAAAATTCGGAATAGAACGGGGAGTTCGTTCCACCGCAAAAACTCCGACAGAAAAAGCCTAACATTGCCATCTGCGGAACTATTCCGAAAATGAGGAAGTGAAAGAAAACATGAGTGGGAGTTGATGTTCGAAAAACGCTATTAAACTTTGACACCAAACAATATTTTCCCACACCTATTTTTTAATTAATTTTGCTCATGGCATCACAGAGCTTGGCAGGAGCACCTTTTAACAAATCTTAACAAACCTCGAAACATATTTTTATCCTACATTTTTTTTATTCTATATAACGTAGATATTATTTATTTAGTACTAGTTGAATAACCTGGCGTTGCTCAGGTTTCAAATATGACCGCGACATTTCCTGTGTTAACTCAAAAACACGAACTCTAGAATGTGTTTCCTATCGCGACAGCTAAAATAAGACCGTGACATTTCCTTGTGTTATAACTCATACGCAAACCCTGTAGAACGTGTTTCTTTATCCATGTTCATTTATTGCAAAAAAACAAACTTTAGATTTTAAAATTGGGACTTCGAGGGGTACTTTTAGGTTTACCTGCGTACCAATTTTCATGGCTACAGAGGGGTCTGAAGATAGGAAAGAAATCGCTTATGTTTTCCGCAGTGTTCTAAAGGATAAGTGTACCAAATTGGGGGTGGATGGGTGGGTCAAATGGTGTAGATTTGTATAGAGAATATACACACGCACATCCTTTTTTATGTACAGTCCAGTCACATTAATGTGACCACCTGTCAAAAGCCAGAATAGCCACCTTTGGCCGAGCGGACCGCTGCGAGACGTGCAGGAAGAGAGTCAATTAGGTTTCTGAAGGTGTTCTCTGGGATGTTGAGACATGCCGTGGTCAGCATGTCTCAACAACAACTACAATGCCGTGGTCAGCTGCGCTAGATTACGCGGTTGAGGATCCATGGCGTGAACAACCCGATCGAGGTGGTCCCACAGATTCTCGATTGGGTTTAAATCCGGTGAGTTTGCTGGTCAGGGGAGTACGGTAAACTCATCCTGGTGCTCTTCGAACCACGCATATACACTGCGAGCTGTATGGCACCTCGCATTGTCCTGCTGGTAGATGCCATCATTCTGAGGAAAAATAATTCGCATGTAGGGGTGGACATGGTCCGCAAGGACAGATGCGTACTTGTGCTGATCCATCGTGCCTTCCACAATGATGAGTGCACCCAGTGAATACCAGGAAAATATTCCCCAAACCATAATGCTCCCTCCTCCAGCCTGGATCCTTCCGGCAATTGTTGCAGGGTGTTTGCTTTCAGACGTTTCACCATCGGTCCGATGGAGCATAAAACGTGATTCATCGGAAAAAGCCACCTGTCGCCACTCTGTGGACGTCCAGTTGTGGTACTGGCGTGCTAATTCCAGCCTTCGTTGCCGATGAACAGCAGTCAGCATAGGTCTAACCAGGCGTCTGCTGCGGAGGCCCATGCGCAGCAACGTTCGCTGAACCGTTGTTGAGGATACACTCTTGGTAGCCTTGGTTCATCTGGGCGGTCAGTTGCTCAACAGTTGCACGTCTATTCGCCCGAACGAATCTCCGTAGCCTTCGTTCGCCCCTGTCATCTATGCACCACATGTGCCAGGCCGCTGATTTTGGATAATGCCATTTTGCCACGCACGGTATACTTTTAACACGGCGGTACGCGAACAGTTCACAAAATTAGCCGTTTCCGAAATGCTTCCACCCTTGGCCCGAAAGCCAACAATCATGCCCTTTTGGACGTCAGATAAATCGCTACGTTTCTGCATTACGCCAACGATTGAAATGCTTTCCGATACACTAGGACATCCTTTATATACACTCCACTGCAATGTGCTGTCACCTGCCTTTTGTGATTGGTTATTTCACGTTGACGTCAAAAGTAGGTGATGGTCACATTAATGTGACTGGACTGTATATAGATTCCATTCTAATTTGTCTTCTGTTGTTCTTTGCTGTTTGTTGTGTGTGTGTTTTCTTTCCCCTTTCCAACTAAACCTAAATTTCTTTACTTTAAATATTCAATTATTTCGGCTGTGTCATTTGACAAAGGTGGGTATAGGTAGGTATTTTAGTTGACTTGACAATGGAGCATCACAACGGGCTATTGGCGACGGTCAGGTAAGGAAAGACCGAGGACAACACCTCGTAATTTTCAATTACGGTCAGATGACGGGATTACGCCTGAGCTGACACCACACTCTCCAAACTTTCACAGCCAACGTGAGGACATTTGAGGTCACCACAGATTCAACGTGCACCAGCCACTTTGTACAGGACAGTCTTTGGATAGATTCGAACTTGCAAACTTCCGGTTGCTAGTCTCTTCCAATCGGGCTAACGCGATCCTCGGTTGAAGAAGGAAAAAGTATGAAACGCTTTAAAGATTCAAAATCCTTAGAATACTAATACGCGATAGTGGTGAAATGGAAAATAACTACAGTAGAACTCCAATTATCCGAATCAATTGGGACCGGACCCCATTCGGATAATCAAAAATTCGGACAATTGGATTGTTTCCGAAAAAAGGGTCTGTTTGTATTTTAATTAATTACTGTATGTATGGTTGAAAATGGGAGAAAAAAAAACCTATTTTTAAAGAAAAAGAGCTTTTAATTAATTAAATGAAAAGGGAACACTTTTACATGTTAAGCGTACTTACAAGTGCTGTACATTAGTACAGTATGTACGTACCGTACTGTAAATTAAAGTCATTGCTTGCTAAACATCTCGGTCAAAGTAAGCGGTTTGACTATCCTTATCCGTTTTCGTGCAACCAAGGCACGCATCCGCTTGACAATGAGAAGTTGCATGTGGTCACACTCGGGCTTTCACTCCATCCACTTCAACGCAGTTTCTAAGCCGGCAAATGCTTCACTAGCAGATGGTCCCGTGTCTGCTTTAACTTCGACAATAAGGTCATCTTCTTCAACGACACTTTCTTCTCTCAAACTTTCAATAAGTTCATCATCATTTAGAATTTGAAACCCATAATCATTATTTTGCGAATCGCAATACGTTTCCGTCTTAATTTTTTTTCTGAAATTCTGAAAGCGATTCGGATAGTCGGAGTTCGGATAAGTGGAGTTCTACTGTATTCTTAATAATCCATTGTCCAAATATGAATTTTGACCTTATCCATTGTCAAATTATAATTAAGACTGTCGTGTACAAAGGGGGCCGGTACACGTTAAATCCGTAGTGGCCTAAAATGCCGTTGACGTTGACGAATTTTCCTTGACGTTGGCGTCGTGTTGAAGTTTGGAGAGTAAGAGAACAGCTCAGGTGTTGCCTCGTCATCTGAAAATGGGTCAAAATCACGTGGTATTGTCGTCGGATCGTTCCCTCTTCGGGATTGATCTGTGACTGTCACCAATAGCCCATTGTGTTACTCCAGTGTGACGTTAATTAAAATACCTTCCTACCTAACTAAATATGAATTATACATTTATGTATGTGAATCATAATGCCTTTGAAATAAACACGCTAACAGCAAACGACTATTTTGCGTCTTCTTTTCTTTCTGTTATGTATTATGGATTTTTAAAACGGAGAGGAACCATCAAGGTTTCATAGAAACGAATAGGGAAAGAATCGGAATCATTTGAAAAATCGAATTATGGCTATTTTGAAACGAAAGAAGCCATAATGGTTTCATGTAATTGTATAGTGAATGAATCGGAGTTGTTATTAAAAAATCGATCGTACTTTTATGGTTTTTAGAGTGAAACGCTATCAGTATCTTTATTATCAGCAAATTTTGCTTCATTTCCTACTTTTGGTTTTGAAAATTTCATTCATATATCAATAATTATTCTTATTTTAAATGATGATTCTATTCGAATTCTGAATTTTTTTTTTCTCCAATTCAAATTGTACTACAACTGAAACGACTGCAAAAAATAATGCTCTGAATTATAAATAATTCTAATAAATAATTTAGTTGCACTCTCTTCCACCATTATTTTTAAAGAACGAAAATGAAGCACTTTTTCAAACTCTCATTTGCTTCATCCTCTTGTAATATTTTTTAAATATTCTCACGTCGTTGGTTTAATTTATTTTCCTTTAAAACATGAGAACACGACGAAATTATATCGTGTAATCTGGAACAAATTTTAAAAAAGTGAAGAAATATATAAATAATATATTACTATTTGCTAATGGAAAACAGTCCTTTACAGGTATGGAATTTTGTAAGTCTATGCAGCCAATATGTCTAATAAACTAGTTAAGTCAACCTTTTAACATTATACGCGAATAATATAAGGTAGTAATATTTATTTTCCTAAAGCATTAATTCTTTGAGAAAGTTTAATAACGCGCTTAGCTAAATTAATTTTGTTAGTTTTTTGCATTACTGCATTTTTGTTATATTCTCACAGTGCCATTTTAGTTCCGAGAATAAATTTTTGGAGCCGCGTTACGTTTAAATGAATAATAAATTCGGGATGCCTAAATCATTCGCGAACTTGATTTTAATAATAAATACCCGCGAAGATATTTTCGTTACTTCTTGGCTCCAAAGGCAAACTTAACTCTCTTAGAAAAGCGAAATCATTCCAAATTAAATTTATCGCCGAGAAACACACACACAAAAACTAAAACATCCTCTGGGTGAAGATAATCTGATTTTCCTTGTTGAAACACCATTAGGAACAAAAACTACACTTAAACTGTTCTTTTTCATGTTATTTTTAAAGTAAGATAGTTCCACGAAAGGATCTTCAGAATAGCGTATTTGTAGGAAATGTGGTGAAAATATCTAAACTAAGATGGCAGCTGAAATAAAGGGCAGGAAATATAATTTTTATTATTTATTTATGAGATTTATGGGCAGATTTTAAAGATGTGTATTTTAAAAACAAACTTACAAAATATTTATTTTGTTTAAAGTTTGTTGATGTACCGGATGATCATAAATTAACGTGATGTGTTCAGAGCCCTCTGGCGTGTAATGTATTGGACTGAACGTAACAAAACTTGGTGGGCGTACCAAAATACGCACAAAATTTAGTTACGTTTCGTCCAATACATTACACGATGAAGTTCTCTGAATACTTTTATTTATGATCACCCGGTTCATTTCTAAACTTTTGAAAGTCTCCAAGGTACGCTTCAAAACAACAGAATCCGGGTCAAACTGAATCCAGTAGAACTGACTAACGTAGATTAGGATTGAAGCGAAGTGTTATATTACTATTCTATAGAATATAATAGAAGTTATCACTGTAAATAATTACATAAAATTTAAAAGAAGCTTATACTATTTCAATATAAGTTTTATAGTATCCTTAAAGTTGATGTTTCTCAAATTCTACAATTTTGAGTTGTGTCAATTTTCTTGCCGGGGTGCGATATGTAGAAAACACCATTTTATGCTGTCAGGGTCAGCCACCAACATTTCTTCATTTACTACTTACCTTTTGTAATTATTAGAAACTAGCAAAATACCCGACCTTTCTCGGTTTGAATCGGTTTACTCTAGATTGAAGAAATGATAAAAATATATAATCACTTACGTTTTTTCGTGGAATAAAATAATATTTTAACACTTTTCGCCATCTTTATAGTTTCTAGTAGTTTGCAAAGAACACGTATAATTTGCAAAATAATTCCAAGAAATAAAATACATTTAGTTTTATTTAAAACAAGCTAATAGGACAATAGAAGTACATGTAGCACGTAAAACAACTGTTTATCAAAACTTTTCATTTCCACTTTAAGTCACTGAGCTGTTTAAAATAATAAAAGCGGAAAACACATGAAATATATTTTCAGAGTATTAGATCAGCCGAGAGAGCAGAACATGGAAACCATTCTTTAAAATAATCGTTTGCAATTAAAAAATATTGAGAACGAAGGAAAGCGAAGACAAGTGAAGTACTCTATTTGTTTGGCGTCAACATATTCTTTGCGTCAACTGACGTGTTACAGCGCGTTTTATTTTGTATGCGCTCTATTGCAATTAGCTCTTTGTTAGGAAAACTCATTATAGCATTACTAATTCGCCTTTGATGCAACTGACAGAATATTGAATGAAGAGACAGAATTCTTTACGCCATTGAAAAGAAAAACATCAATAAACTCTCGAGTTTCCTAAGCAATTCTGTAAGACAGTTGGAAACATACGATCGCAATTGACTAGCTTTATAATAAAGTAGTCGGCTAAACTCAAAAGAGTTATATTTGTAAACTGGATAATTCCTAGAATTTTTTAAATTTTTGTTTGCTTTCATTGCAAATTTTGCATTATTTCCTAGAATTGGATCTTTCCAATTTTCAACGTAAATTAGATTTATTTTCCGAACAGATTATTCAGCTCTTAACGCATACCATTCTTGTCTTCAAAGATCTAGAGAAAAGTATTTCAATTTGTGTTTTTCACAAGCGCATCTAGTATAGAGTGAAATTTTATTATGTTGAAATAAGCATCTGCATAATCAAATTTGTTCATGCTTGTTACATACGACTTCCAGAATTGAGTACACCATGAAGAAATTTCTTTAAAACTGAAATAAATAATAATTCGAGCTTAATTTTTATGGGAATGAAGCATCGAAACACATGCGTTGCATGGGAGTGAGTATAGTCTACTGTGGAATGGATTCAATTTTAGGGTTATGGTAAATATACCACTAAAAACAAAGAATTTTTAGCTAAGGAAATTTAATATTTTCCGAGATGATGACTGATGATATGTTTTTAAGAGCCCTAAAAATGTACCTTATAACACTAATACCCACTCATGGATATTTTTCTGTGTTTGTATGGGGTTGTATGCTGGCTGCAGAGGTTCAAAATTTAGTTTTTTATTGATTAAAACACGGAAAAGTGAAATAGTTAACTCTACAGACCTATCTTTAAAAAGTTCTTACATTTTGATTTTATAGCCAAATTTTTGTGTCTGAATAACGTCCCCAGAGAGAGTAGAGATACAGAGTAAAAATAGTTTAGTTTCTCTATCATCTTAAAAAAAGTGGTTAAAACAAACGATATTCAGAGTACAGAATGTAGGAACCATTTTGTAAAAGTATTCAATGAAACAGCTTAAGTTTTGTTAATTCCATAGCATTAGGCTTAGCTGTTTTACATGCAAAAATATGAATAGTAGTTTTTGTACATGCAGAAATATGAGTAACTAATTTTTTCTACGCGCAGAAAAAAGCGCAACAACGTATATTACGCTTTTATTGTTTTTCTAGAATAACTGAATAACGGAGAACAACATAAGTATATTAAAATTTCTGACCTATAATTTTGTAAATTAATAAATTTGACATTTAAAAATTACCTTCGTTTAGAAATTTAGCTCATTTGGAAGTTTTATTAGCTTCGGCGCTTCGACCTGGCTGAAGACCGTCGTGTTCACTAATGGTGACTGGGGCACGTTAAATAGGTCGTGGTCACAAAGTCCCCCATGTTCCCGTACCAAATCAATACCTTTGGGGGTACCTGATCAGGGGGTTATCGGCCTCTGATTGGGATCTAAATTACGATATGTGTGAGTGAATGGATGTTTAAAGGGGCCTTCCTGTAAAACGGATGTGTCATGTATGTCGAACAAAGTCAGACTTCCTCCCAATAGGGCTCAATAACATAGAAGGCGCACCCCATCGCCTCTTGCCGTCTTCGACGGGCCTGGAACTCCTCTGGTCTGCCAGTGTAGGCATGAGAAACAACAACAACATACGCTTCATGCTTTGAAGTAACATACATACAGATGTATAACGTTCATCATAATGTATATTCCTTTGAACACGAACTATTTTACACACTAGCTAAATAACTCGGCGTTGCTCGGATTATAAAATATGACCGCGATCTGTTATATCCCCTCTCGACCTGTAATATCCCTGTACAACGTGTTTTCTTGTTCACGTCCCGTTATTCCAGGAAAACAAACTTTAGATTTTAAAATTGGTGCTTCGAGGGTCACTTTTAGGGGCTGGTGCACACATCCGGTTTTTCAACGTGCGGCGTCACTGCGGCACCGAAGCCCAACTATGCACACATATCCGTGAAATGACGCACGAACTCATTTCGCGCCATTTGCGATAAATATTCTATCGAAGAAAACGTGTATATTTCGCCTACTTGGTGTAAAAAAAAAGTATATTTTGAAACAAAATAGACGTTACTGAATACAACCATTTATTAATTATAATTTATATTCCATTTGTTTGTGAAAACAATGTACTTCAGAACGGAGACTCATGTGCGGAGACGTGTGGAACTGCGGTACAGATTGCACGCAAGTTGAACGTGCGTCGGCCCAGCGGCGCTAAAGGCATGTGTAGAATGCTTCATTGGATCTAATGTATCTCAGACCGCACTTGCGTTGCGGCAGCGGCGCCGCACCTTGAAAAACCGGATGTGTGCACCGGGCCTTAGGACTACCTGTGTGCTAATTTTCTTAGCTAGAGATAGGTCTGAAGACAGGAAAGAAATAGCCTATGTTTACCGTAGTGCTCTAAAGTATAAGTGTTCCAAATTTGGTATGGATTGATCAAACAATGTAGATTTGTATAGAGAATATAGACCCACATTCTTTTTTATATATAGATAGAAGATGAGACAATTTACGAATAGGGCTCGAGTAAATAGGTAGATGTATAGGTATTTAATTAACGGTCACACTGGAGCAACACAGCGGGCTATTGGCGACGGTCAGGGATCAATCCCCCAAGGAAAAGATCCGGGACAACACTCCATTATTTTCTACCACGGTCAGATGACGCGGTCACACTGGAGCTGGCAACCTACTCTCTGAACTTCCACATCACGCCGATGTGAGGCCATGACAGATTTAACGTGCGCCTTTGCTCGCGACGCTCTTTGGTTGGATTCGAACTAGCAAACGTCCTGTTGGTAGTCCGTTACTCTTACAACCGGGTTACCGCGACCCAAGCCTCAATTAATTACTAATTGTAAGTATTTAGTCAACGCTAGGTCGACATACATTTCTCCATTCACTGTTTATTTTCACGATTTGAAGTATTACGTTCTTACAAAAAGTCAGTAAGAGGAAATTAAATTCATCGCATGAGGACGATGTCTTTGCATTTGGGTTTTTCAAATCAACCATCTCCTGAAATAGAAATCGAAACATTTGGTAGCGAAATAAAAGCCACTCATTTCAATGTTGCATGTTTTACAGCTCCCTTCTTTCCATCCGAATGAGTTTTATGTTCTTAACTTCTTTCAGAGTGACGTCCCCGGGAGATGCTAAAACATCCCGTCGCCATGGTTACCAAGCCTGTCATCAAACATTTACAAATCTGAGTGGGATGCTTTTGGATAAGGAGAGAAGGATTCCTGTCCAAGTTTTAAAGAAGCGGCCGAAGATTGCAACGGATCCAAGAGAAAGTTTTTTTTCCACTTTTGATATTAAACAAGAAGATATGCCTCATTTCTTCTTGAATTCAAATGCCGACACTTTTTCGATAAAAACTTTTATACATAATCCAACCATGAACCGTGTATAAGTTTTCGAGTGAAGATACTTAGGATCGTGTCGATGACTTAAGCGGGTTTCTGTAAAAAAATCCGTGGAAAGTCTCTTTGCTAATTAAAGGTACGTTTTCAATTTGAATGAAATGTTCGATGGACGTGTATACAAACGAGACATTTTTTGATAGTTTGAAGTACAGCTTTTCCGAGAGCTTCAATGACTTTTAATCTTTTAGAAATTCTTTATTGTTTTAAAGCCAAGAGGAGAAAATCCGTATTTTAAAATGATAAAGAAATAGGTTCAGAATTTTGAGAACAGGGTTTGATCCTGCAAATAAATATATAGATATATATATATGACCGCAAGAGCAGCAGAATAGTTTTGATTCTGATATATTGGGATTTTAAAGACATTTCTCGAAGTAAATCTGGTGCGTGGCTCTTTTTTAAGAACTGTGGTTATGAGTAACGTAGACAAATTTATAAAAAGTAAAACGAATTATTTGCTGGTAGGACGTAGTGTGTGTTTAATTCAGCGCATGTGTAAGTTGATAAGGTATCAAATTATCACCGGGTTGCTACAGCAGATTCGTGGTTTGTGAGTTTTTTTTTTAATCACAACTATATTTGCTCAGATAAATACGTTTGGATGATTGTTGTTTTTGATCAAGGAAAACACAGTTTACGCAATTAAACTATAACATATATTTTCTCTGACCACACTATTATATAGATATATAATTACTAACATTTAACAAATAATATTTCTCTAAAGAAGGAAGCGATAATTACTTACAGGATTGAATTACACAAATGTTTTCACAAGATTATCGCTCTGTGGTAATATTTCTGTCAAGAAAATTACAGCGTGTTTATTTACAGAATTGAATGACATATTTTCTCTCCAAACAAGGTTACTTCTTCGCACTAATATTAAACGTGATATTTCTCTTAGAAAAATAGCATCTATTTAGAGAGAATTGAGTTACAAGCAATATTTCCTCATATCAAGCTTATTTCTTTATGGCATTATTTAACAAGTAATATAACTCAAGGAAAAAAAGCAGTACTTTTTTCGGAATTGGAATTACAAGTAGTATTTTTTCTGTCAAGTTTTGGAGAGTAGGTATCTGAGATTTATGAATCAAACATGAAAACACAAATTAAAATTTAAGGTGATTTGTTTTCAATATTCTACCGTAAGTGAAAGAGCGATGTGTCTATCAGAATGGTTAAAGTATCTGACATTATAGCCACAACAAACCCACCCGAATCCGAATGAAAAGTCAATAGTTTCCTTCGTCGAAGAAAGATGGAAGGCAAGAAAACCGATGCAAACCGCGAGACATCCGAATCCCAGACTTCCACGACATCCGACTCCAGCGCCACCTACCAGCTCGTTCCCAACACCCCCACTCAGAAGCAAGCGGCCTCCAACAAGCGGAAAGTGCCGCGCTACCTGCGCAACGCCTCCATCAAGCTCCTCACCCACCCCGTGGACAAGAACATTGTCTGGAGCTTCCTCGTGTCCATCCTCTTCGCCGCCATCTCCGTGCTCACGGGGTTTCCCACAGTCATCATGCTCGTGTGGATCCTGGGGATCGCCCTGGGGGTGAGGATCCTCTTCGCCCGGTGCTGCGTCTACAGGAGGTCCAGCTCCGGTAGGGTGGGTGACATCGAGGGACAGCAGATGGACCACGACGAGCCGGGGTCGTGTCTCCGCGCCGAGAACTTCGTCCGACCGCCCGAGTCGCTGTGGCTCCACGACTCCAGCTTCAACCTGCACATCGCCCACTGCCTGTTCTTCCTGGACCCCGGGCTCAACTGCTCCAAGCTGAAGGACATGATCCGCATGCGCATCCTCAACAAGACCACCGAGTACGGCAACCGAGCCTTCCCCCGATTCCTCCAGAAGGTGGTCCCCGTCAGCAGCGGCTATTGCTGGGTGGACGACGACGACTTCTCGCTCGACAACCACGTCTACAACGAGAAGCGGGAGATCGCGACCACCGAGGACCTCCAGGAGCACGTGAGCAACCTCATGTGCCAGCCCTTGCCCATGTCCCGGCCGCTGTGGGAGATCCGGCTCATCAAGGACGTGGGCAGGGCCAAGGACACCGTCCTGCTGATCCGGGTGCACCAGGCGGTGAGCGACGCCATCACGCTGGTCGTCATCCTCGGCAACTACTTCTCGGACAACCAGCAGTTGCTGAGGCTCAAGACCCGCTTCGGCTCGGCGACTTTCTTCCTCAACCTGTTCCGCGCCCTGTTCGTGGCACCGCTCACGTTCCTGGGCTGGCTGCTCTTCAAGCGGAGGGACTACAACTTCTTCAACAGGAGGCACAAGCCGCAGAGCAGGGTGGTGGCGTGGTCCAACAACATCCGGTTCTCCAAGGTGCTGAGGATCAAGCAGGTGATGCGTTGCAGCCTGAACGACGTGTTCGTGTCGGCAGCTTCCGGTGCCGTCAGAGCTTACTTCACGAAGAACGGGATACGGAATCCGCCGAATGTCACGGTAAGTCGGCGATAATATTTAAGCATGGAATTTGTTTGTAGATGATGCTTTTGATGGTGGCTTCACACCAACGGCGACAGCGACAAAAAATACGTATCTTCGCTCTTGCGCATGCGTATTACAAACAAATTTTGTTTCACCCGGTTTGTCTCTGTCGCTGCGCTTTAAAGTCTTGGAGGAAGTTCAATATTTGTCTCCGTCGCCATGCCGACAGCCAGATCGGAAGGTTCCTGGTTCGAATCCGGGTCCGGGCATGGATGTTTGTAAACGTATGGTGTAGAGGCGGCTGGTGCACCTTAAATCTGTCGTGGCCGAAAGTCCTCACATTGGGTTGGCGTGGAAGTTTGGAGAGTGGGGTGCCAGCTCAGGTGTTGCTTCGTCATCTGACCGTGGTTCAAAATTACGAGGTGTCGTCCTCGGATCTTTCCCTTAAGGGACTGATCCCGGACCGTCGTCAATAGCCCGTTGTGTTGCTCTAGTACGACGTTAACTAAAATTACCAATTACCATGCCGACAGCCAATCAGATTCCAAAGCACCTTCCCTAATTCGATTTCGGTTGATGTTTTTCACCCACTGCTTTCTTTCTTCATCAGCCAGAAGCTTTAAAAGCAATCGTCTTCGATGTAAAAAGAGTTTTATTAAACGCGGAAGCGATCTGTCAGCCGTCTTGCAGAATCAGAAGCTGAAATAACTGTTTTGCTTTCGAAACAGGATTATGCGCATGCGCAAATAAATTGCTGTCGCTAGCGGTGTGAAGGAATTTTTAACAGCAACAGAGACAGCCGACAAAATGTCGCCTGTCTCTGTTGCTGTCACCGTTGGTGTGCAGCCACCATTAACCTCCTGGTAGTTGTCTCTACGTCATTGGAAAAACTGACCAGATCTTGATGGACGAGGCATCTCTCGTCGAATGGAGAAAACTGGACAGATCTGGATCCCGTCAATTATCAAACAAAATCAACACTATCTTGATGAAGACATGTCTAGTCATTAGAAAATTGGTCAGATTTTGACGACGAGGTATCAAGTCGTTAACAAAATTGATCAGATATTGATGACGATATATATCGTCAAAACCACATGTAGGGTTAACATTATTACCAAGTCACTATCGATTTCACTTTTGAAATGGTGTGTTAGAAAATTAAGAACGAACCAGATTTAAGAGGTTATTTGGTTGTTTGGGAATTTTATGGCCCAAGGGCCATATATTTGGGCAAGCTGAGCCAGACAACAAACAACATCAATTCAAAAAATCGTATAAGGGTAAAAGAGGAATGGGCATATAAAATAATGGGATAAAAGCAGAAAAAGACCGCTTAGGATCCCAGGAGAGCCCAACACCCGTGTTTATTGAAGGCAATAAATATCTTGGGAAAAGAAAAAGTCACTGGAGTACCTCGAGCTCGTGAAGCCTGTACATACCTAAATGAGATGTGCCCAGAGGGATCGGATTGAAAGATCGAGAATCGTTTTGTTCGATAGACTACCTTGGGTAGCAAACTACTCAACTTGTATTTTCTACGGGAATTTATTCGATGCTATATAACTTTTTAGTCAACTAAAACAACGTATTTTGATTGTTACTCATCAATTTGACACTACAAACGTTCAAATTTCCAACGTTTATTTCGATCTACCTGAATAACACGACGTTGCTCGGGTTTCAAATATGACCGCGATATTTCCCTGTGTTAACTCAAATACACAAACTCTGTAGGGCGTGTTTCCTACCGCGACAGCTAAAATAGGACCGCGACATTTCCCCGCGTCAACTTATACACAAACCCTGATGAACGTGTTTCATTGTCTATGTCCATTTATTGCAGGAAAACAAACTTTAGATTTTAAAATTGAGGCTTCGAGGGGAACTTCTAGGACACCCGTGTATGTCAATTTTCATGGCTACAGGTTTATTTGAAGACAAGAGACTGTTTTCCGCAGTGTTCTAAAGTGTGTGCCATATTTGGCGTTGATTGGGGTGAAATAGTGTAGATTTGTATAGAGAATATACACAAAGAAATTATTTTATATACAGGGTGATTCTTAAAAGATGGGCAAAACTTTAAGAGGTGATAGTACATCCAAACAAACAACTGTCATCAAAGAATGCATGGTCGGGAATAAACTGCAAAGGTGCTGGCGCATTTGAAAACTTGATCCTTGCAAATGTTAAAGCTCCATTCTTGTTGCGAGTTAATGGTAGAAGAACGACAGTAATAGCATGCAAATGTAATATGGGGGAAAAGAAGAACTCGCATGCAAATTTTCGCCTTGATTAATACATAAAAGTTTCTGATCCGAGTGTGCAACTGTCAATTGCGGTAGGAACATATCGGAAGATGTTACCCTTCACTAATAAGAAAAAGGCTGATATGCATTTTATCTACGGTCTTGCAAATTGAAATGGCTCAGAGGCTCAGCGATTGTACGGAGTGAGGTTTCCCAACAGACGGTTGTCCTACTGTAAAACATTTGAGCGCTTGCACCAACTATTGTGCGAGACGGGATCCTTTCTCGCTTCCCGGTCGGATGTCGGTCGTGCAAAGACGGACAGAACGTCAGTCGTGGAAGAAGCCATTCTGGTTATGGTGGCTGATAAGCCAAGCACAAGTACTCGAGCAGTGGCTAGGCAGTGTATCACAATCCACTACATGGCGAGTACGGAAGGGCTGAACGTTTGCATCCTTACCATGTTCAACGAGTTCAGCGGATAAATGTACATTTACACGTGAAGGTGCATTTAACACCCGCAATCAACATGTTTGGGCGGATGTAAATCCACATGTCACTTATTCACATGCTCATCAGCGGTACTTTTCTATCAATGTTTGGGCAGGAATAATCGGAGACCACCTACTCGGACTTTATCTTTTGTCAGAACGCCTTGACGGGAAAAAATACCTCACGTTTCTGCAACAGGTGCTGCTAGACATGTTGAAGGAACGTTCCCACACACATCCAGAATGCAATGTGGTTCCAGCAAGATGGAGCACCAACCCATTATGCACAAGATGTGCGAAACTATCTGGATTTAACTTTTCCGAACCGATGGATTGGGCGAGGTGGTCCTGTAGCTTGGCCACCACGCTCGTCAGATCTTTCATGCAATGGTTTTATTTTTGTGTGGACAGCTGAAGGCTCTTGTGTATGAGACCCCCGTTGAATCTGCAGAAGATCTCGTCGCCAGACTTTCGACAGTTGCAGGGGAAGTACACGATATGCCTGGCGTTTTTCAGAAAGTTCGCCGATCCTTTCTTCGCCGTTGTACCTCATACATAGCCACTGCCGGTCACTGTTTTGGACACTTATTGTAATCACATGTCATTAAACTTGCTTTTGTCACTTATTCTCTCTTTGTGTGTTTATGTCTCTTATAACAACACCTTCGACGTCCTCTAGCACCTTTGCGTTTTAATTCCGACCATGCATTCTTTAATGAAAGTTGTTTGTTTGGATGTGTACTATCACCTCTTAAAGTTTAGCCCATCTTTTAAGAATCACCCTGTATATATATAGAGAGATATTTCCCAACTTGTGTGTGTGCTGAATGTTGACAATCGTATTCAACTACCAGAGTGTTTCGCTATTCATCGAATGCGAACTCTGAAAATTTTCGTCTCCTTTTCTTCCGCCGGAACCATTGGAATCCGTCGTACCATGCTTGGTGGTGTTTACGTCGCTCAAACATGGCTGATGTCTTGCATATTATTCGGAAATCTTCGTGACATACTGTTTCGTGATAATCCTATGGCATTTTATTGATAGAAGATTTTGCTCCAGATATTGCACTAGATCGGGAAATCTTCGTGACATACTGTTTCGTGATAATCCTATGGCATTTTATTGATAGAAGATTTTGCTCCAGATATTGCACTAGATCGGGAAACCTTCGTGACATACTGTTTCGTGATAATCCTATGGCATTTTATTGATAGAAGATTTTGCTCCAGATATTGCACTAGATCGGGAAATCTTCGTGACATACTGTTTCGTGATAATCCTATGGCATTTTATTGATAGAAGATTTTGCTCCAGATATTGCACTAGATCGGGAAACCTTCGTGACATACGGTTTCGTGATAATCCTACGGCATTTTATTGATAGAAGATTTTGCTCCAGATATTGCACTAGATCGAAAAACCTTTTTATACCTGTGCGATAAGTAAGAAAACCTATTGAAGATGGTGCAACACCTTGGGTTGGTGTGGAAGTTTGGAGAGTGGTGTGCCAGCTCAGGTGTAGCCTCGTCATCTGACCGTGGTTCAAAATGACGTGGTGTTGTCCTGGGATCTTTTCCTTAGGGGATTGATAACCGGACCGTCGTCAATAGCCAGTTGCGTTGCTCTAGTACGATGTTAATTAAAATTACCTTGCTTACCTGAAGCTGGGACAAAAATATTTTCAGCGATGATTCTGAAAAGCAATATTTTAGGAACGAGATAAGATTTATATTTTGATAATATTGAGTTATCCATATTGAAAATGAATATATTTTATAATTTTCATAATTCCTGAAGGCACATTAGAAAGACAAAACATTTCCTAGAATAATATCTCAATCGAATCTTTCGTTGCATTGTTTTTGTTGCCAAATTTGACGAGGTAGATAGGAAATAAACATCGCAATGGAGCAGTAGAAAAGGCTATTGGAGACGGTCCGGGAACAATCCTGAAGGGAAAGATACGATGACACAACACGTTATTTTTCTTCACGAACAATTACCATAGCAAAGATTTTTTTTTTATTTGGCCGTTGAAACTCGCTGTGACGTTATGTTACGAAAGTCCGAAAGGCTCGCTTTTTTCAGTCTATTCTGAGACGGTTTCCCGAGAAAGTACAGATCAGAAAATTACGAGATTAACATGGTTTATTCAAAAGTGTACAGGCAACAATATGGAGAAGGTTTCATATTGATGCGGCTATTAGTTTAGGGGGCATTAAGTGTTAAAGTAAAAAAAAAAGAAGCAAAATCACTTGCGAAAGATGTGTTGGTTGTTATAAAATAGTTAAATGATCAACGTCTAACATCGTCGAAAACAGAGATGCACAACATTTTAAGGTAATCTTATATCGATTCAGAATTCATTGCTGAGAAGTTTTATTTGGCAGTTAGATATTTTAATGAACGTCGTTCTGGAGAGAAGCAAAACTGTCAATTAATGACTATCCGAGACCAAACCGAACGAAAAAGAACTAAGGACAACAGAAAGTAATTTTGAACCACAGTCAGATTTCGAGGCAACACTTTAGCTGGCACCCCACTCTCCAAACTTCCCCACCATGTAAACGGGAGGATATTTGAGGCTACCACCGATTCAGCGTGCAACCCCCTTTGAACACGACAGTCTTTGGTTGAAATTCGTACTCGCAACCCTCCGTTTGCTAGTGCATTACTCTCCCGAACAGTCTTCCGTCGTGCGTGTTGCCTTCAGAGTGCTGAGTAAATTAAAAATACCAATATCTGGACGGTACCCAATATATTCAGTGCGACGCTAATTCAACTTCCAATCTGCCTATCATTCACCAAATATTCGACACGGTATACAGAGACACTATTTCGCGCCAGATACTAATTACAACTTACAACAAATAAAAGTGAAACTGCGTGAGAAATTCTCGTCTAAATAAAATTTTCATGATAATATACACTTCACGGACGTTTGCTGTGACGTCATCGAATATATAAAAGAAGTTTTACATTTCACTTTCCTCGCTGAAATGAAAATGGCCAATAGAATTCTTTTTAAAAGTTCCACATCTATTCTTCGAGGAGGAATCCAGACTTCTATTGCTTTTAAAATGCGGGAGTGAAAGGCGCATGCGTGTGAATCATGAGAATTACTTTTCCGATATTATTTGCATTTGAAAAGAGGAAAGACGGGATTAACTTGGACATTTCGACGTCAAAGCTGGAATTCCATTTCGTTTCGTCTAGCTGGTTATTTGACGTTTCGGAGTTTTTTTATATTCAAATTAGATTTCGAAAGTTGTAATAGGATTGTGATAACAAACATTTTTTTTCTCGCTTCAATGAGATTGTCATTCCGTTGGGGGTGTTCTATTTTTAATGCTGTTTCCGGAATGAAAACAGCTGTCAAAATGGGTTGCTATAGTAACGTCGCAACATAAAGAGTTATTGGTGACAGTCCGGGATCAAACCTCCAAGGGAAAGATCCGAGAACGTTATTAGATATGGAGTTGTCATGGTCAAGTAGCACACATCGAAGGCCAGCTCAACTTTCAAAAACAATCCTCGAAAAACCTCCTATTAAATAATAGCGCTCTGCGTTTTGTTCGTCTGAAATTGCCAGCCCTAAGAAAGGATAGTTTGTTTTCCAAGATGGGTGCAACCCGATGTTGAAATTATTAACATCGTACTGGAGCAACAAAAAGGGTTATTGGTGACAGTCCGGAATCAAACCCCGAAGGGAAAGATCCGAGGACAACACGTAATTTTGAACCACGGTCAGATGACGTGGCAAGTGCCATAGATTCGTCAAGACTTCGATTACACACAGAATTATACAGAAATCGGACAAACACTTCCTTTTATAATAGAGACTAGCTTTACTTTGCCTGAGTTTTTACTGATTCAAACTCAATTTTTAATCACATTTTATTACATAGATATTTTAATTAGCATATGCCACCACAGGGGAAAACATTACCACTTCCGTCTTTATTCGTTAATCGTTCACAGCACAGCAAAATTAGAGGTATTCAAAACGGAATAACGGCATCTATAATTTATATGTATAAAGCTAGCGTAAGGGGCTTCGCTTTTTCCTCTGCAGCTCTTAAATAGTTCATTGTTTAGAGTCTAGTACTTCAAGGATTGGAGGTGAAACTACTCCGAACGCTGGTTTTAACGATCGAATAAATTAACGCTCTCTTCGTGACCTTTGAGAAAGATTGCCTCTTTTAAATGTAACATTAATTCGAAAAAAAAGCTTCTTTAGCCAATTAAAAATGTTCTTTCCCAAAGTAAAGTTCTTCGGGAAGAGAGAGAGAGAGAGAGCAATTCCTCGGCTACAATTCGCGCCACAATTGCCATAAAGAATTTCCTAAAACCCGTATTCGCTTATTGGAATGAAAGAATCGCTTTCACTAAAGTTACCCTTTGACTTTTACAGAACGTCATAATAATTGCTGACGAAGTTCGGGTGTTTTGGATCGGGAAAACAGTTTTGGTAAATCCAGTTTCTCGAGCATCTCCGACTTAGTTGAATACTTTATAGTGATCATTCGTAGGGAATTCCTACGTTCTTTTATTTGGGTCTTCGCTGACTTCAGCTTCAATTTTGTTTACATAAGAAGAAACTCTTTATAAAACTAGAATAATGAAAGGTAAAAAAAATGAGAATAGGTCGTTCTTTTATTTATTTACTATCCGGGTGCTTTTATTTAGATATGATTTGATTTTTTCATATACGTTCTTTTCTGATTTGGACTAAATTCAATTTCTTTCTTTGTATGGCATTTCCGATTCTTCGCTTTCTGATTATTGATGCCTTATGAAGATGGATAAACCTGTTCTGTTACGATAACAGTCTTCACTGGTTTGTTAATGTTATAAGTGTTATTAGTAACTGTTAATATTTACAGCTTCATTAACAGTTTACGTCTAATATGAAAAGTTAAGGATTAAATTTTATTAAATAAATATATATATAATTACTACTATTATTGGCAATATAACGGTTAATTGAAGCAGTTTTTAAAAATTGATGAAATTATTAGACATTTCAACTTTTATTCTTACCAAAATTTTAATTTGGTAGTTTTTATTTTGCAAGATCATATTTAATAAAATTTTCAAAACAATTGTAGTAAGTTAAATTCTTTTAAAAGTTACTTTTTTACATTTACGATAGAAGTTGCTGCTACCAGCCCTCTTTAAGGCATTATATTTTCCCTTTAGATTATATGTAGTAGTCTCTAGAGATGAATGAAACTGCTATTTTACGATAACAATCTTAACAGCTATTGCTATTTTACGATTGCAATTATTCTTTATGGCAGGGGTCGCCAAACGTCTTTGACCGTCGACCACTTCAAGTGTTTCTTGATCCCCTCTATTTTACTATTGCGTAATTACAATAGGACAAGTAAAATTATAGATCACATAGTAACAACAGTACAACTTTCATTATATATATGAAAATAAGACTTTTATTAACTTTGTATCCCTCTATATTAAAAAAAAGTTACCGCCGCGGTAGCACGATTGAAAACTGGGTTGTTTAGCTCGATTCTTAGACGGTTTCCCGAGAAAGTACGGGTCACAAAATTACGAAATTAACATAGTTTGGTCTTCATTGTGTTCTCTAGACAATTTTGAAGAATTTTTTCCTATGCGGCTATTAGTTTAAGGTAGTGTTAAAGTTGAAAAAACGAAATTTCTAACGCGAATGTGCACAAGACGTGGAAAATTTCAGCCTTCAGTCGTGATTATTTTTAGAGTACCTCTAAACATGAATTTTTACAGCTCGCTGAGTTTTTTCAGAAATTTCAATTTGGTTCCTAATAATATTTATTTCGTGAAAAATCCGAACATTTTCGTTATTTTTTTGTTAAAACTGTCATATCAATATCTTATTACTATTAGTTTTTAAATTTGAAAACAACGCAGCATACCTTAGAATGTACTCTTTCTTACGGTATAATTATTTTTCAAAATGATTAATAAATAAATTCG
Source organism: Metellina segmentata (assembly GCA_947359465.1). NCBI lineage: Eukaryota > Metazoa > Arthropoda > Arachnida > Araneae > Tetragnathidae > Metellina > Metellina segmentata. Next base: position 19,068,190 of record OX375875.1, read on the forward strand.
ATGCGATCAAAAGTTGGTCAGACAAATTTTGTATTTATTTTTTAGATCGTGGCACGATTGCGTTCATTCTACTTCACGGAAATAAAGGTTACATTTTTCTGACTGACGGGTTTGCCTGATGCCCATGAAACTCGCCGTGACGTCATGCTCGTTTTTCAACTCGATTCTCAGACGGTTTGCCGATTAAGTACAGATCATAATATTACGAGATTAACATGGTTTATTCAAAGTTGTACAGGGAACAAGATGGAGATGGTTTTTTACAGATGCGGCTATTACTTTAAGGTGCATTAAAAGTTAAAAAAAGACGAAATAACTTGTGACAGGAGTGTTGGTTGGCGTGCGTAGTCGAGCAGGGAGCTGAGCCCTATAGTACTATACAACTGACTAGCATTGTGAATGCGAAGGGAGTGCTTCGTGTCTCTTGGCAAGATTAGCAATCTTGGATTCAAAATGAGTCAGTTTCTATCTTTAGACACCACGAAATTCTACATTCACTCTTAGTTGAGTTGTCATTCAAGATGGAGATAATCCAAGTTGACCGAATTACATGTTACTCGTACAATGATATCATATTTTTCTTTCGACCCTTGAATCGACCCCTAACAATACTATATCGACATCTGGGGGTTGGTATCAACCACTTTGGATACCAATGCTTTAGGGATATTAATTAGATCGTTACTGTTGTTTATGTGTCTTACATTATCTCTATATATATATTTCTCTTACGTGGCACGCAAAAAAGACGTTATTTGTTACCGCGTTTTGGCAACATTGTGCGATTGTTTGTTTACTAGGAGCCTCGCGAGTCATTTGAATCTATAGCGTTATCGGATGAAATTTTATTGAAAAAAAAAATGAATTTTAGACGAGCTGTTGCGGTTTGTAATAGAAATCTAAGAAAACGGAGGATCTTTTCAGGGCTATTTAAAAAACGGTCCTTTTCAAGGCTAACAATTATAGTACAACAAGACGCGTGCACTACAACTTTCGACAACAAACTCAGTCAAAAAGTGTATGGGTGGCTCGAGTACTGGGGAAATGTACACACAAACAACATGCTGGGTATTCAATTTCCAAAGCAGCGCTCACATTGCGAGTAAAAATTTGCTCAAAGTTTTCATCTAAATTCTGATTCCAGAGGTACTGTATATATCTTTTATGTAATACAACAAATTTAGATTTGAAAAATATTTTTTTGGAATATATTTTGTAATCAATCCTTTCTGCTAGGACACGTGTCTTCATTGATGCGAGCGAAGCGAGCATAGGTTCGCGCAGCGAACCAATGAGAATTGCGAAGCAATCCTCCGGGGGTTGGCGAGCGTTAGCGAGCAGGGGGCGGGCCCCCTAGTTTTATATCTTTTACTCTCTGTTCATTACGTGCTTATACTTAGCATTTCTTTTGTATTAAGATTGCATCTTACCGAATAAAAACATAGTTGCATAGTTTACGATAATTTAATTTACTTCGCACTGCAGCAGTATAACGGGCTATTGACTGGTTTGGGATTAATTCCGAAGGAAAAGATTCCGAGGACAACACCTCGTAATTCTAAGCCACGGCCAGCAAACAAGGTCAACATCTGAGCTGGAACCCACTTTCCTAACTTTAAGGCTACTCCAACATGAGTACCTTTTGAGGTTAAGTCAGACTTAACGTGAACCAGTCTCACATACACAACGGTCTTTGGTTTCATCGAGTTTCGAATTCTCCATCCTCCGGTTACTCATCCGTTACTCTTCCAATCGGGCTACAGCCTCCCCTTTTTTTTATTTAAAAATTAACTCGAAATTAAATTTTTTTTATGTATTAGACTAGGGGGCTCCGCCCCTTGCTCGCTATCGCTCGTCAACCCTCGATGAACGTAATCATAAGTAGTTCGCTTCGCGAACTATACTTTTCAAGGGTGAGGGTGAGGAAATTGCTTCACAATCCATCCCCATTTGGATCATTGCTGGATTGATCCCTGACCCATTGCGATATTTATCGCAGCGATCGAGTAACGGAAAAGTGCCTACTTTTTTGCGAGATTAGCGGTTCCGTATATACATAAGCTGACCCCAGTACTTTAGCTTTAGAAAACGTTCCAAACAATCTCGGTTTATGCAAGGAAATATTGTGCAAATAAAAACAAAATGCTTTAAAAAATGTCAAGAACAAAACATCTCATTTTCACATAAAAAATGAAATATTTAAGCATAACATACTGTTAAAATTCAAGGGAAATCTCATAATTTTAAATGTTTTAGCTGATGCGTGTTGTTTGTTGTAATAGTATTTTTTTAATATTTTCATATTCGACTGTTGCTATGGAAACGGCGACCGAATTGGCCGGTTCTTCTGAAAACATTGCAAACTTTCTAGCACGGGCTCTCTAATTTTTTGAATGAATGAATTAAAAAAATATAGCTGTGTTTACCGTGTGCGCGTGCTTCAAATTCATTAGCCAGTTGAACCTTAAGACTCGCTATCACATGACTCGCTATCTACCAATTACAAATACGAATAAACCTGAAAAAGATCGAAAATTTTTCTTTTATAATAGTTAGATTGTTGTTTCTTTGTAGAAAATATCCAACTACAGAGAACAAAATCTAAATCATACCAAAAGATGTAAGAAAAAGACACACAAATCTATATCTATAAAATTCAAATACCACTCACTGACTGACTGACTCATCACTGTATCTCAAGAACTACAAGTCGTAGGAAGCTGAAATTTTACAGGGGGATTCTTCTTATACCGTAGGGGTGCACTAAGAAAGGATTTTGAAAAATTCGAATCCTAAGAGGCCTAAAATTGACCTAAGGCCTAAGCCAAAATCAATTTGAAATCGCCATAGAAATAACATTGAGTATAAAACGATTGCTGCACGCATCTCAGATTGCTTTACCAGTGTTGATAGAAAAACAATTTTCTTAAAATAAATTAAATTATAATGTTCATGTTTGAACTGAATTTTTACTTCTTTCCCTTATGAAAATAATATTTATAAATATTTGATTGATGAAGAAAGAATATTTAGAACATTTAATTTTATATTTACTTAAATTTTATAATAGAGCACGAAAAGCCCAAACGATAAACTCATTGATCATAAAAGCGTAGTTTTGCTATTCGGTATCTGGCAACCTCAGAATTAATGTTTAATTTTTTAATTTGATTTATAATTCTTTTTTTGGGTATTTGAGTTGAAAACGAGATGGTTGCGGTCACATTTGGGGATTCCCAAGTATTATAAATATGTGTTATTTTTGCTTATAAATCATTGTCTTTATCGATATTGTTCAAGTTTTTTGTCGAATTGTTTTACTTCAGAATATATTCAGGAAATAAAATTCAACACGCTAGAAAAAAATTTTTTGTTTTAAAAGAATTCTGCCTTTTTTAAGGATTGGAATAATGTTTCTGTTTGCTTATGTGTTCCGGTATATTTCCTATTCCAGAAATATTATTTAGGAGCTGGCTTTTATTTATTTATTTCCTGCAAAATATCACTAGACATGGTACTTTCGTGGTGGTATATGTATATTTACAAATCAAAATATTTTTAAGTGTGTAATTTTTTATTTTAAAATGACATGAAAAATTTCAAAAATAACTTTCAAATAAGATGGGTTACGTTAAATTTAAACTGGTAGTCATACTTTGTAGTTCAAAACATATTTCAAAATTTTGATATAGCTTTTCATTGAAAGACGATTAAATAAACTAAATTTCATTTGTTTTTCGTGTTTCATGGGTGTTATTGAAAGCTTACGCCGTAGTCAAGTAACTACATCTATCATTCTAAATAGATACGTGCTTTACATTTGGAAACCAAATTTCTGATCTTAAAAAGTACCATAAGGGTTCAATTTAAAACTGTATGTGTGTTGGAGAAAACGGAATTTTTAACAAGACTGTTGATCTTGGAATAATATCACACTAAGTTATTTTGAAAAATTTAAATTTTATGTCTTAAGAGACAGAAAGTCGAGGTTACTTACTCTATTTATTGAAGCTATTCTTACGCAACTTAGATGCATGTGAATCGTTCGTTGAAAATTATTTTCTTTTTGTAAAAGTGCTGTGAAATCAACCTTCTGTTTATTAAAAAATTGTTATCGATTGGGTTTAATTTGTCTACTTTGATGACATGTATTTCTAACAAAAGCTCTGTTTTTCCACATGCCACTGAATGGAATTTTCTGGGAAAATGTGCCGTTTGTTTCAAATTAAATTAGTCACGAATGCCGTAAATGTTTAGCCCCCTTGGGCATTATAGAAAGCGGGTTAACATGTAGCCTATCATATCCGCAGGGTTCTAAAATATAAGTTTATCAAATGTGTGGATTGGTCAAAAGGTGGATTAGTGTAGAGAACAGACAAACATCAACTCTGCTTTATATATCTAACAGAAGTTCCGTTATTCCATCTGCCTCAATGGAATTTTCAATAAAAATTGCGTTTGCTTCTATCTAAATTAGTAACAAATGTTGTAACAATTTAATTTACCATCTTCTCATATTGATGATGAAATTCGAAAATATCGCATACTAGGTGAAAGAATGGCACAATGAAAACAGATTCATAGAAAAACTAAGTGCAAGACTATCCACCGAAATTCGTCAGAGTTTTACTGAAATTGAATGCACGGAAATATTCGTAGTCACTCGAAAACTTAAAATCAACTTCAGCAGAAGTGTGACGAATATGAAATGAATTATATGGTTGGATACAACATGTATTCATATTTGCGTCCGAAGTAAATTGTAGAAGCGATGGAGAAGTTAAATTATAGTTAATTTTTTTTCATGTACACTTAAATGATGCTAACATTCTTTTATGAAAAATAATTCATGACTTTTCAATCAACATATTATTAATTCAACCCGAGCAAAGCCGGGTCTTTCTGCTAGTACAGTTATATAGGATACAGAGCAAAATACTTTATTGACACTTCAAACAAAAGATCAATTTTGGATCTCGCAACCCTCTCGTTAAGCAGCGACACTACCAACTGGGATGCCGCGACTCCCATATTAAAAAATACTAGGGGGCCCGCCCCCTGCTCGCTAACGCTCGCCAACCCCCGGAGGATTGCTTCGCAATTCTCATTGGTTCGCTGCGCGAACCTATGCTCGCTTCGCTCGCATCAATGAAGACACGTGTCCTAGCAGAAGGGATTGATTACAAAATATATTCCAAAAAAATATTTTTCAAATCTAAATTTGTTGTATTACATAAAAGATATATACAGTACCTCTGGAATCAGAATTTAGATGAAAACTTTGAGCACATTTTTACTCGCAATGTGAGCGCTGCTTTGGAAATTGAATACCCAGCATGTTGTTTGTGTGTACATTTCCCCAGTACTCGAGCCACCCATACACTTTTTGACTGAGTTTGTTGTCGAAAGTTGTAGTGCACGCGTCTTGTTGTACTATAATTGTTAGCCTTGAAAAGGACCGTTTTTTAAATAGCCCTGAAAAGATCCTCCGCTTTCTTAGATTTCTATTACGAACCGCAACAGCTCGTCTAAAATTCATTTTTTTTCAATAAAATTTCATCCGATAACGCTATAGATTCAAATGACTCGCGAGGCTCCTAGTAAACAAACAATCGCACAATGTTGCCAAAACGCGGTAACAAATAACGTCTTTTTTGCGTGCCACGTAAGAGAAATATATATATAGATAGACCAGTTTCTCTCGATATATACTATCCTACAATAGCGGATTTGCATACTGCTTTTTTTGAGCGTGTTTTTAGTGGTATGGCCTGAGACCTTTGCACGTTGTTAATGGTCAATTGAACGCCGGTGCCTACAGGAACATTTTGGACAATCAGGTTCTTCCTACGCTCTGGCAATTTTATGGAATGGACAAATGTTTCATCCAGAACGACAACGATCCGTGTCGCGTTGCATCCTCTGTCGAGCAGTGGTATCGAGATATGGATGTAAAACGACTTTCCTGGCCTGCTCAGAGTCCCTACCTAAACCTCATAGAACATTTGTGAGACGCGTTGGAGCGACGCTTACGGATTAGGGAACCATGTACGAAATCTACAGATGAGCTGGCGACATTCTTGCGGCAGGTATGGACGCAAATACCCATAGCTGTGTATCAAAACATTGTTGAAAACATGCCCAGAAGGGTCGCTAGTGTCATTGCAGCACGTGGGGGAACGTCCACCTATTAAAACATGTATTCTTTCCTTTATACCATCACATCTTGCTGTCCGGTTTATTATTGTAGGGGAGTGTATATCGGGGAACGTTGTAGCCTGGTTAGAAGAGCAACGGATTAGCAACCTCAGGGTTGTGAGTTCGAAACGGTCCAGCCAAAGACCACCGAGTACACGGGGGCTGGTACAAGTCGAGCCTGTCGTGGTCGCAAATATTCCCACGCTGGCGCGGTATTGGAGTTTGGAGAGTGGGATGCCAGCTCAGGTGTTGTTCTCGTACTCTGACCGTGGTTCAAACTGACGAGGCGTTGTCTTGGACCCCCATCGGGATTGATCCCGGACCGTCGTCAATAGCCCGTTGTGTTGATCAAGTACGACGTTAGTTAATTACCTACCTCTCGATATATAATATATCACTCATCTCGGCATATGTCGCTTCCAAGATGCGGATACATAGCGCTATGACTATACTGTTTTGAGAAAGGTTTTAAGAACATTTCGACCTGTGTCAAACAAAAGAGACCAATACCTGCCGTCTCCGTCAACCCTTAAATTGCACTTCCAACCCCCCCCCCTCGTCCAAACATGAAATATTCACAGCCAACAGCACTTTTATCTCGACAGCTTTTTACCCAATACCCCTTCCCGCTCCGTGCGACAATCAATAATTCAGAGATCCAGCGAAAACGAGCTATTGATTCCCGACTCGTCTTCTATTAAAAGGAGTCTAAAGCCCTGTTCCTTGGGGAGTCTGGAACTTAGCTACACCCCAGCTAAGATCGGTCCACCTTATCCGCCGCTTCCAGGGTTACACCCAACCCCCAGAAAGAACGCGGAATGGAAGATCGAGGCCACACCCTGTTAACCTCCTCCTCCGATGATCATTTCGTCTGCCATTAATTAATGGAGCTACCGCGTTATTTAAACTACCGAGGAAGAGAGAGAGAGTTTATAGACAAAGTGATGACAGGCAATGGGCAGATGTTTGCATATAATTTCGTCACACAGAGCGGCTTCGGTGAGAGTCGGTACCTAGACATTGTGTCTCGAATAGTTCTGGTTGACAAATAGTACGACTTTTGCTTAAAGCAGCCTTTACCTGGAAATTAACCACCTTAGTATATACTAGCCACTGCGTGGCCAGCAAGGAGTTGCCCGAGACAGTTCTTTTCGTGGTTTCAGGTGTGACCACTGCTCACCAACCCCCGTTGATTGCTACGTATTCCCATTCGGTTTGTTTCGCAAACGAACTCCACAGGCAACGCCGTGATGGCCTCGAAATGGCTGTTATCAACGCTAACATCGGAAAGCAATTCATGGTTCCAAAGGCATTAAGGGCGAAAAACGTTTGTGATGTCAGCGGTCGAAAATCGCATAATCCGCTCCTTCTTCATCCGAGGTAGCTAAGAACAAAAGGTGAAAAGACTAATAAAGTAATTAAAAAATGTTCTACATTAAATTCAAAAATTCCAGAGCTACACAAAAATCGCAAAAAATTATAGGACTACCTGTGCGACAAATTTCGTAATTGTAAGTGCCATAGATTGGTCAGGACACTGAGTACAGAGACACAGAGAAACACTTCCTTTTATAATAGTGTAGATTAATTTTCTCCTTGACAACCCTATCCTCGACGAACTTAACCACCTCCGTGTGTATGGATTTCCGCTGTAACAGCCCCTTCACCGGAAAGTTTAACCACTTTTGTATAAATGGGCATCCTCTTTGACAGATCACCTCGGCAAGCTTAACAATGGACTTAAATGGACTTTCCCTATGTCAATCCTTTCCAAGGAAAGCTTAAATACCTTTGTATAAAAACTTCTATGGCAGTCCATCCCGTAGCAAGTTTGACTTCCTTTGTATAAATGGACTTCCCAATGGCAGCCCTACATCCTGCAAGCTTGACTACCTTTATAAATAACCTTCCCTCTGACTAAACTTCTGCTTAACAATCTTAACTATTTTTGTATAAATTTATTTATTTTCCCTATGACAGCCCTTTAACAGGAAAGCTTAATTACCTTTGTATAAATGGACTTCCCTAAGGATGCGCAGCTTGTCGGTTAGGGTGGGTCGAAAAAAATTAATATTTTTTTTTTTTTTCAGAACGCTTTAGTGCGGGAAAGTTGACTATTGTAATAAGAAGAAAAACGGCATAAAAAATTTAAATCGGTTAACATCTTCCGTTCGCGCATAGTACTTAAAGTTTTATGAAAAATAGCTGAGTTAAAACATTTTTTATTTTTTTGAAAATTTTTAATACTGTACATAATTTAACATTAATTTTATAGTGGGATTAACATATGTTTCGTAATTGAATTTTGTTTCTGGGAATCTTTGTAGAAAAATTCTGTTTAGTTTGTTAGATATTTCAATAAATAGATTAAAACGTGTGATAAAATATTATTTGCTTATTCAATCCATTAGCTTCCTTCCTGATTAATCTTGTTAAACACATATTTTACGAATTGAAAAATATTTTTTTTTACTGAAAACTATTGGGGTTTATTTAAGCTTTTTTTTCCATTAAATGGTACGAATAGGAAGTTCCTTGCAATATAACATTAAATAATACCCAAAATCTGCAAAATCAAGACATGTTGTGTTTTTAAAAATTATCTTGGGGGGGGGGTGATTGCTTTCAAAACACAGTAAACTAAAATTATTTTTATATACAAATGAATTTAATCGAAATTCATAATTTAGGTTTGAAATTTTTTTGCTGTGGCATGCGCGCAAGTTCTTTAGATTTTTAGATTCACAAGAGAGAGAGAGAGAGTTTTATTCTATTTCTTGAAATATCTAGAAAAGTGGAACAAAATTTTCTGACTAAAGTTAACAGAACAAAATTTACCGACAAAAGTTCATTGAAACAAAAATAAATTTCCAAGCATAAATTAAGCTCATTATGAACTAATGTGATGTACAATTTTTGAAATTTTATTTACAATTTTTATCCACGCAAAAATTTACTCATTCAAAAAAAAAAAAAAAAAAAAAAAACAACGGTTGCAGCTGTAGAATACGAATTCAGTAAAACAATTTTAATAAATTGTTTTTTGGAAAAGATAAATTTGTGATCTAAATGCACCACAAATTTCGTACAGTCTAAACATTCTGTGTTTCAATCTGTTTAAAAGCATTCCTCAATTACAACCGAAACAAAAATTAAAGCGAAAACAAACTCCTAGATGGCAGCACGAACAATCTTTTATTTTAGCATAATCAGGTCAAAGCTATCTTTCAAGTTATTTGTCACCATTTTAGTGCCGATGGAAACCAAACATTTACGCGCCCCATCTTTAAAGCTCTCCATTGCCTCCAAATAATCATTTCTGTTAGTGAAAAAAATTGTACTCTGAAATTAACTTCAAAGAAATGACATGTCAGGATGGCCGAGCGGTCTAAGGCGCCAGACTCAAGGATTACCTTACCCTGCTGCAGGGTATGAGTGTTCTGGTCCACGAATGTGGGCGTGGGTTCGAATCCCACTTCTGACAATAATTTTTTTCTTTCACTTCCAGAAATTTATAGCGGAAAACTTTTATCCGTGCCTCATTTTGATGTCTTTTTTTCACAGAAATTTTTTATTGAATAATTTTGTACAAAACTTAAATTACAAATTATTTAAATATTTTAACGCTGTTATTGTACATTGGATAAAATTCAACAATGGGCCCTCAATCTAAAAATTAACATGAATTTTTGTCTGACCTTTTCACAAAATAATGTTTTTATTTTCTTTTATTTGTTCGATCAAGATTTGGAAAAGATTTTTGACTATTTGCTTTCAAACTATTTTTTTTATATAAGAACGATTATTGTAGGAAAAAGATGTGATCGAACCGCCTTTTATTTTTAAAAGAAGCTTTTTAGTTTGTAAATTTTTGTGCTTTCCTTTTTCTCACAAAAAAGGGGATAGTTTCCTCAAAATAATGAGCGTAGTTGATTTCAATTTTTCGAAGAAATGTTAGGCTTTTTAAGAGCCTATAAAAAGTCCAGGTGAAAGCGACAAAAGGGCCAGAACACAGCCTGTTTTACAGGTATTATTTTCATTAATCAACAAATTCTGTAGATTTTCAGGTCTACAAATTTTCTTAAAGTCTGTTTTTCAATGCCATTTACCAGCCTGTATTTTACAATATATTTTTTTTTTTCTTTACGAAAATATGTTTTAAAAATCTAAACAGTTATGGGGCATTTATGAAAAGTCGAGCGTCAGCTAGGTAGGTATTTAAATTGACGTCGCATTTTTGGCGGCGGTCCGGAATCAATCCCGATAAAATACTCGTACATTCTAAAGTACTCAATATCACGAATAGAACTTATCTGTTCGCTCGAATATTGTCACACCTGCAGAAAGAAGGCTGCAAACGTATTAAATCATCCTTCACACCTGTGGAGTAAAACCTACAATTGGCTGTATGTGTGTCGGGGGCGTAGCTCAGATGGTAGAGCGCTCGCTTAGCATGCGAGAGGTACCGGGATCGATACCCGGCGCCTCCAAATTTTGCTTTTTTTGGCAACAACTAACAGTTGGTTTCATTACTTTTTGTTATTGAAAATTGCTTCGAATTTATTAATTCAAAAAGATAGGCAAACTTTTTTGGATGAACTATAGATTTTTAAGTGCTGTTGGTTCCAGTTGGTTGATTTAGGTTTTGTGGGGCATGATCTATTGCTATTGGTGGAGGTCCGGGTTCAACCTCCGAAGGAAAGGAACCGAGGACAACATGGTCTGATGACAAGTAGGGATGCGATATCGACAGCAAAATATCGATGTTCAAATTAAAACATCGATGTTTTAAAACATCAGTAAACTCCCCCCCCCCCCTCTTAAAACTGGGTTTAGCAGCTTCAAAATATTAATGTTCACCGGGGAGGGAGGGGGTGGGGGTAAGATTTAATTTGACATTTGCAGTGTTTATTAATTCATAACTAAGACTTTTTCTAACTGTCAAAATATAGAAAAAAAATAATAAGAACATTTAACAAATCTTTTATTCAAATTGAATAATATAAAAGAAAATGAAATATACAACAATTTGACGTAGGTACTATTAACTATAAGTATAATTAGGTTGGTACCTAACAATAATTATTGTTAGTTGTTATTAATTATTTATCAACTTATGGCGGGAAAACAAACTTATTTTTTATTTACTGTAAATAAAAAATAAAGTTGTGTTGTCCTCTAATATTTCCCTTTGGTTTTAATCCAATAGCCCATTGTGTTGCTCCAGCGCCTACGTTCATTAAAGACCTTCCTACTTTATTCAAAGTTTAGATGAGAAGGTTCCTGGTTCGAATTCGGGTGAGTGCATGGATGTTGGTAAGCGTATGGTGTAGTGGGGGCTGGTGCACCTTAAATCTGTCACGGCCGAAAGTTTTCACGTTGGGTTGGTGGAGAAGGTGTTGCCTCGTCATCTGACCGTGATTTAAAATGACGCGGTGTTGTCCTCGGATCTTTCCCTTAGGGGATTGATTTCGGGCCATCCTCAACAGCCCATTGTGTTGCTCTAACCTATTCCAAAAACCTTTTTTGTCGAAGTGTTAAGGCTCTAAATGTCGAAAAGCTAAACCTTCGTTGCTATCTCTTAAAATTTTACTGCCTTAAACATTTCTCCAGAAAGTTAATTCAACGTGTTTTTTAATCTCCCTTCAAAATATAACAACTTTCTTTTCCGACAAAGAGATCATAACAAATAATTAAGGCTCTGTCGCTGAATTGAAAGAACGTCCAAGGAGTTCGAGGTGTCGCATAATTACGCTCTTGGCTTTCCCGCTTAATTCGCAGCAGGGTGATGCCATCGCACGAATAAAAATACTCGCTTTCATTACCCCTTGAGTGAATTTCCCCGAGTTTTAAGAACTAGGCACGTATAATGGGGAGAAAGTTCGGTTTTTACGTTTTTAATTCCTCTCGCTGAACTGTCTCGGAAAGATTTGCTTTATTGAGCGAAGTAATTTTCCCTTAATAAATTGCACCAAACCCTTATACATTTAATTTATGCTTAAAGATGGAAGACGGGAGGTTTTCTTTCATCTTTTTCTAATATTAGTTTATTTAATTATGCTTGAACAGTGTTCATAGCTTAATAAAATATCTTCCGTTCTAACAAATGCGATTTTTTGTTTTTTCCTGTAAAATAAATAATATTTTCCCGCTGGCCGTAGTTTGCCCTGGTATCTGTGTCTGTTCTCAATACAAGTCTTCACTGTTTGACCAATCCGCACCAAGACTTATAATTTAGAGCCTTGCGTGTAACGTAAGCTACATATAAACCCATTTTCTATTTGTCCTAGGTATGCATAGGGGATAAAAACAGTTCGAAATCCCCGTAGGAATAACCCTTAGTATAAAACGATTGGGACTGCGTAACTCAGTTTCCTTAACCAGTTTTGACGGAAAAAGAACCTTTCCAATAAAATTTTTCATCTGTATTGCTCGAAAACAATTTTTTTCCTAAACAAACTAAATTCTAATATTTTTGTTTGAATTGATATTTTATTTTGTCCATTGACGTAAATAATTTATCAATGTTTGATTGATGATTAAGGGATGTTTAAAATATTTTATTTTACAAGTTTTGCAATTTGTTATCGGGCAACGCTATAGTTAATTTTTTTATTTTATAAATTTGATTTGGAATTCCGTGTTTGTGTATTTGAATTGGCAGATCATATATTTCGTTTTCAGGACTCTTCATTTTTTTCAATGATCGGAATTTCTTTTCTATTTGTATTTATGTTTTCCTGTTTGACGTATTGCAGAAGTTTTATTTAAAAGCTAAATTTTAATTAATTATTTTTATTTTCTGCCCAATATCACTAGGGTAATTTTCCGGTATATGTATATTTCGACCTACTTTATCTTAGGCTGAATACATAATACTTTGTAGAATTGTGTGGTGCTTCTCTCTCATAGAAATAAATAAAATATACTAAACAAAACCTTTTTAAGTAATGTGCGTCACTTATTTTAAAATGATCCAAAAGTTAAAATACAATTATTTTAAAATAAGATAGTTCTGCATACACAAAACAGGTAACCATATGGGAACCTTACAAGAGGGAGCAATGAAATGAATTAGTACCTACCTTGGAAATTGGTACCTACCTAGGTACTTAATTGACGTTGCATTAGAGCAACCCAACGGGCTGTTGGTGATGGCCCGGGATCAATCCCGATGGCAAAGATCCAAGCACAGAGCTTTGTAATTTTGTACCACGGTCAGATGACGAGGTCAACAACTGAGTTGAAACTTCGTGCTTAAAACTTCCTTATCACGTGAAGACATCTCTCCAAACTTCCCCACTCACAAAAGCACCCCACTCTCCAAACTTCTACACCACGCCAACGTGAGGACACCTGAGGCCACGACAGATTGAACGTGCATCACTGTCTTTAGCTGGACCGAGTGTCGAACTCGCAACCCTCCGGTTGCTAATCGGGCCGCGGTGGCTCGGTTGGAAGAGTAACGGATGAGCAATCGGAGGTTGCAAGTTCGAATCCAGACAAAGACAGTCTTGTACAAAGGGACAGGTGCATGTTAAATCTGTTGTGACCTCAAATGTCCTCACGTTGGCGTGGTGTGGAAGTTTGGACAGTGGGGTGCTAGCTCAGGTGTTGCCTCGTCATCTGACCTTGGTTTAAAATTACGTGGCGCTGTCCTCGGGTCTTTCCCTTGGGGATTGATCCCGGAACGTCGACAATAGCCCGTTGTGTCGTTGCTGTGCGACGTTAATTAAAATACCTACCTACCGGTTGCTAATCCTTTGCTCTTTCGAGAGGGTTAATATGAATTAAACGAAAAGCAATAAAATCGAATCGCAATTTTTTCCCCTGCAAAATAACGAAGCAACCTAAGCTTGAATTTTAAATAAAGCCCCGCATGAAAAAAAGATCACTCTGACTCATTTTCGTGACCTGGGGGAAAATATATTTCAGGAAATCGATATCGTTTGAATTCCTACTCGGGGATTTTGAAGATTAATAGTGCTATTAATCTCAGCGCGGAAAGCTAAATTGCGCGTCTGTATCGAATTTATCGCAGAAACCACAGTTTTCCATCCTGAGAAACGCTTTACGATTTCTCATTAGAGGAAGTCGATTTCAATGCAAATTTGACAACATACCATTAGTTCTGAATGCAGATTGGGTACTAGTGGTTGCAAAATTCAGGCATTGTTTAATTTAGCAATGTAATAATAAAATTCTTGTTGCTGACTGGACATTACATAAAGACGGAAGCTGGACTGATACAAATATTTGACAGGCCGTATCTGGTCTCCGAGCCTGAGATAAATTCGCTACTACTGATCTATTACATCCAAATAATAGCTACACTCCCTGGACATAATGTACAAACCAGCAAGATGTGATGGTATAAGGGAAAGAATACAGGCTTTAATAGAGGATGGTCCCCCGCGTGCTGCAATCATACTAACAACCTTTCTGGGCATATTTTCAATAAGGTTTGGATACATAGCTATGGGTATTTGTGTCCATTCCCGCTGCAAGAATGTCGCCAGCTCAGCTGTGGATTTCGGATTTGGTTCCCTGGTCCGTAAGCGTCGTTCTAACGCGTCTCACAAATGTTCTATGAGGTTTAGGCCGGGATTCTGAGCAGGCCAGGGAAGAGGTTTTACATCCATATCTCGATACCACTGCTCGACAGACGCTACAACATGACACGGAGCGTTGTGGTCCTGCAAGTAACGTTCGTTCATTCCATAAAACTACCAGAGCGTAGGAAGAACCTGATTGTCCAAAATGTTCCCCCAAACAAGTAGTTGGATGTAATGCAAATCCGCTGGCGCTCGATCCATTATTGTAGGGTAGTGTATTTGTCAAGTAGCTAATATTTCATGGGGAATCGGTTAACACATTTCGTTCCACGTCATGCTGTAGACTGAAATCATTTTCAACTCCTTTTTTCTAAGAGCCCGTTGTGTTGCTCAAGTACGACGTTAACTAAAAATTACCAATTACCTTTCTTCTAAGTAACGTACAACAGGAAACGGAACTTTCTTACTTAAGGTAAGTGCATACTAATCCCCACCGTACAGACGGCGCGAATCAGGCTATCTATCTATATATATAATTCTCTTACGTGGCACGCAAAAAAGACGTTATTTGTAATCGCGTTTTGGCAACACTGTACGATTGTTTGTTTATCGCGAAGTCTCGCGCATCGATTGAATTTATAGCGTTATCGGATGAAATTTTATTGGAAAAAAAAAACGAATTTTAGTCGAGCTGTTGCAGTTTATAATTAGAAATCAAAGAAAGCGGAGGATCTTTTCAGGGCCATTTAAAAAACAGTCATTTTCAGGGCCAACGATTATAGTTCAACAAGACGTTTGCACTACAACTTTCGGCAACAAACTCAATGAAAAAGTGTGGGTCGTTTGAGTGCTGGGAAAATGTACACACAAACAACATGCTGGGTATTCAATTTCCAAAGCAACGCTCACATTTCGAGTCAAAATTTGCACAAAGTTTTCACTTGAATTCTGATTTTAGAGATGCTGTATATATATATTTTTCTGTAATACAGCAAATTTAGATTTGAAAAACATTTTTTTTTGGTAACATATTTTGCAAACAATCCCTTCTGCTAGACACATGTCTTCATTGAGGCGAGCGAAGCGAGCATATGTTCGCTCAGCGAAGCAATCCTCCGGGGGTTGGCGAGCGTTAGCGAGCAGGGGGCAGGCCCCCTAGTAAAAATTTAATTGCATTGTTTTCCATTAGAATCTATCAGCATCGTACGATTCCGGACAGAATAAGATCCGCCCCGTCCGTACACTGCGAATGACATATCCGAAATTTTCCAGTAGTGATTATCCCGGATGTTGACGTTATACTGTAACTTACGTTTTATATTCTATTATACAAGTTTCTATCAGTGCGATGTTTCAAGATAGAGTAAAGATGTCAACGTATTTCAAATCTAAAATTTTACGTCAGATTGATAAGTAAAACCTGATTTTCCTTAAAATATTGTTATTTTTTCACAATCATAACTGATCTTGCAGGCAGTTATAAAATTTATTTACTAAACAACGCAATAAATATTGCTTATTACCGAAAGTGGACGTGACCGGCGTTTTACCATAGACTTGTTACATAAGTAGACTGCTGAGTTCAGGTTTTTTCACGTTTTTTGTTATATTTGCTAAGAACATGAATTTTCCTTGGAAATTGTTTTTTCATCCTTTGGTACCCAAAAACCCAAACACAATCTATAAATAGTTTAATTACAAAACTAAATTTTACTATTTTTTATTAATTATAAAATTAATATTCATAAAAATTTTGAATAGAAACATCGGCAAATTTTGACTCTATGCGATTCAACTGTGACTAAAACATGGGAATTCCAAATTTCAGCTCATCACGTGCATAATTAGTAGCGCATTGAGACTTTGCAAAATTCGATGATTATTATCGTTATTGGGGATTGTTCACTAAGTGAAAACAGAAATGTCTGCCATCAGATCCTGGGATTCAATCAGAATAAATTTTGCCTTTGTCACTGTCTTAATGGACTCCATACCAAGGCGCCTGTAATAAGTCATTGACTGCGACGGCCACTACACGTCTTTATTAATATTTATTATGTGATAGAACTCCGAACATTTACACGCTCCCTCAATGGTTTGTACCGATTTTCTCTGCCAATTTTAAGCCGTTTTTCATTATTCTTCCTTCAAATCAGCCTGAAATTGTGTGTAGAATCCAAATTTGTGATAAAAGATGGGGGTTCGTATTGAAAATATCGGAGTAAGCACCCAATTTAATATGAAGACGACCCCTTAGACAAATTTTAAACATTGGTATTTGTACAAAACATTCACCCCTATCGATTGTTCTGTGATGCAAATTTCCCTTCCGTTTTATTCTGTGCTGTAAATATTGCAATTGCAATCGGGTGAGTTTTTTTTTTTTGACGCGTGTATATCATGACCAGAAGAAGCAAAATAATCCATCCAGTGAGACACGCAGCGCCACCTACCCACCCAACTCGAGGTATGTGGAAGTAAGTGGCTCGTGAAGGGGGTATGTCCTTCTCCACAGACAACGCACCTGGAAACAACACCTCCAGTTTACAACAGATTCCCTTTTGCTCCAAAATGAAAACACGATTTTAGATATGGCATTCAATGAAAAAAAAACGAGGACCACAAAATTCACAAAATTGTTCTGTACTATGAAAGTTTGGCCCTCTACGCTTTCTTCTGTATCACTTTATTTTTGAGACTAGCGACAGTGCACAGTATACTTGATAACTAAATATCCACAGCTATTGGTTGAAAGAATCCAGTGATTCTTTCTTCGGAAATATTCTATTGGGCATCTTCCATGAAAAGAATCCTTTGGAACGATTCTATTGGTCCATTTCTTATAAAATAATTCAATGGAAAAATATTCCATTCCTCCTTTACATACAAAATAATCCTATAGAAATATTCTATTGATCTTTTTCTTTTAAAGAATTCTTCAATGGGTCCTTTAATTATAAAATATTCCTTGTTTTGTCAGTATCGGTTACATGGTCAGTTCAGCGGTCCAGAAAAATCAGACCATATAAGCGGAATGACCATATATGCGGAATAATACTACACTATTTAATTATGGCAGGATTATATTCACCTATCAGAACATAGTGCTCATAAACAAATAATTTAATTTTTAAGACCATTTTAAAAATGAATTTGGTAAGTTAATCCGGGGTATCGAATTTGCTTTGGCGAAAGCAGCTTTTGAAAGATAGGAATTTTTAATTTTTCAATGAATTCATTTTTTTCAGCAAATGATAAATTCTTTCTTTTGGAAGTCATATTGAAAAAAATGAACGCTCTTATTCGTCATGTATGATCCGAATGAAACAATATTTTCCTTTCTCTTTTCGTCTCGATTTCATGTACTTTTCAAACAGGGAGAGATAACTTAAGCCAATGAACAGACAGATGTCCACCTGTTGTCCTTGGGGGAGGAAGAGAATTCAGAGGAGTGGTAACTCTGACGATGATTCAACGCAAAAGAGAAATGGGGGAAGGGTCGCACGGACTTTTTTCTTCTGGTCATTCCCTGTGTTACTCGACGCCTCAAGAAATGTTACAAATACTATTTTTCAACAACAACAAAAAAAACAACGATAATCTCATTGAAAAGATAAAAAACCGACCCTATAACCGATAACCAGGAAAATAAAATGACTATATAAGCGGTGCGCTTTAACACATGTTCCCTATTACGTTAGACGGGACTTTAGAAAACTGACCATATAAGCGGGGTGACCTTATAAGAGGGTGACCATATAGCAAGTACTGACTGTACCATATTCAATTGGTTCTTTCCCCTGAAATGATTCTCTTTGTACTTTCCTCAGAATAGAATCATTTGGAATGATTTTATTACTGCTTTCCAAAGAACATAATTCTTGGAAATTGTTTCTGTCAGACCTTTCCATAGATTGGAACCCTTTGGAAAATTTGTATTTGTCAAGAAGGTCGAAACTGCTTAGAAGTAACGCAGGGAAGACTGCAGTTTGCGAACGTCGAATCCTGCTAGTAAACTCCTGAAGGTTAAGAGAACTTTGAAGATGATGTGAACTTCGAAACTATCAATTCCGAGGAAGAAGATTGAGACGCTCATTTGCCGTTACCAAATTTCAGTGATAGACAAGTAAAGAGCGATGTAACCCATTAAGCGATACATCGAGGCTCGTCAACTAACAAAAGGGCAATGGTATTCAAAACAATAGACACTCACTGAAGTTGGCGATGTGCGTGACCGTGTGCAAGAGGCTGTAAAAGAGGATAATGCATCCCGTTACTTTGTGGTAATAGACGTGCTGATCAATGGAGGAGTACTGGGGGAAAATCCGTTCGTCCGCATCCATGTTAGCTTTTGATGGAGCACCAGCACCCCACGATGTGAAGGCACAGTTGAAGTTCCACCTGGTGCGGTAGAAAGAAATATGGATCGGTCGCTTTTGCATATTAATCGATGCAAATAGATTGTAGATAGGCAAATACACTACCCTACAATAATGAACCGGACGCCAGCGGATTTGCATAAAATCCGACTACTTGTTTGGGGGGGGGGGGGTTGTGGTATGGCCTGGGACCTTTGCATGTTGTTCCTGGTCAATTGACTGCCGACGCCTACATGAACATTGCGGACAATCAGGTTCTTCCTACGCTCTGGCAGTTTTATGGAATGAACGAACGTTACTTCCAGGACCACAACGCTCCGTGTAATGTTGTAGCCTCTGTCGAGCAGTGGTATCGAGATATGGATGTAAAACCTCTTCCCTGGCCTACTCAGAGTCCCGACCTAAACCCCATACGACATTTGTGAGACGCGTAAGAGCGACGCTTACGGATCAGGGAACCACGTACGAAATCCACAGCTGAACTGGCGACATTCTTGCAGCAGGAATGGACACAAATACCCATAGCTGTGTATCAAAACCTTGTCGAAAGTATGCCCAAAGGTTTGCTAGTGTAATGAAAGCACGTGGGGGACCATCCCACTATTAAAGCCTGTATTTTCCCCCTGATACCATCACATCTTGCTGTCTGGTCCATTATTGTAGGGTAGTGTAGATTGCAGGTAGGCAAACCGATTGCAGGTAGGCAAATTGATTGCAGGTAGACAAATTGATTGCATGTAGGCAAATTGAGCGCAGCTAGGCATTGCGATTGCAGATAGGCAAATCGATTGCAGGTAGGCAAATCGATTGCAGGTAAGCAAATTGATTGCAGATAGGCAAATTGATTGCAGATAGATTTTGGTTGGACTTTTTTTTTTGCCACCTGCAAATTATCCCTCTGAGCGCTACGAGATTTTCGAGAAGCGTTTTTTCCCCACAGTATGCTTAATGACTAAATTGGTTAGTTTTGGGGTTTTATGGCGCAAGGGCCACACGTCCATTCTGCGTCAGACACAATGCATACAATATCAAGTAACACACACACAACGAACGTTTTACTGTCACAGAAGAAAGGACGTCATCCGATCGTGGTTCCAAATTACGTGGCATTGTACTCGGATCTATCCCTTAGGGGATTGATCCCGAACAGTTGTAAATAGCCCGTTGTGTTGCTCTAATACGACGTTAATTAAAATTACCTCAACTTACCACAGAAGAAGGGAAAAGTGCGCAGGGAGTACACGTGACAGGAATCGAACCTGTATCACCGACATTTCGAAGGTTGCTAGCAGGGGGCATACCCACTAAGCCACGAATGCCCCTTTAATGACTAAATTTGCACATCGAATAGTTGATAGAATCCTGACTCTCCCAATGTTTGGAAATATTACAATGGTTCTTTCCTTAGAATTATTACTATTCCGTCTGAAAATAGTCAATTGTTACTTTCCTTAGAATCGAATCTTTTAGAATGATTCGGTTGGTGCTTATAGAGGAAAATACACAGTCCAGTCACATTAATGTGACCACCTGTCAAAAGCCAGAATAACCACCTTTGACAGAGCGGATCGCTGCGAGACGTGCAGGAAGAGAGTCAATTAGGTTTCTGAAGGTGTTCACTGGGATGTCGAGCCATGCCGACTCCAGTGCCGTGGCCAGCTGGGCTAGATTACCTCCCTCCTCTAGCCTGGATCCTTCCGGCAATTGTTGCAGGGTGTTTGCTTTCAGACGTTACACGCCGTATACGCCAACGTCCATCTGTCCGATGGAGCATAAAATGTGATTCATCGGAAAAAGCCACCCGTCGCCACTCTGTGGACGTCCAGTTGCGGTACTGGCGTGCAAATTCCAGCCTTCGTCGCCGATGAACAGCAGTCTGCATAGGTGCATTAACCAGGTGTCTGCTGCAGAGGCCCATGCGCAGCAACGTTCGCTGAACCGTTGTTGAGGATACACTCTTGGTAGCTCCTTGGTTCATCTGGGCGGTCAGTTGCTCAACAGTTGCACGTCTATTCGCACGAACGCATCTCCGTAGCCTTCGTTCGCCTCTGTCATCTATAGCCCGTGGTGCACCACATGTGCCACGCCGCTGATTTTGGATAGTGCAATTTTGTTATGCACGGTATACTTTTACCACGACGGCACGCGAACAGTTCACAAAATTAGCCGTTTCCGAAATGCTTCCACCCTTGGCCCGAAAGCTAATAATCATGCCCTTTTGGACGTCGGATAAATCGCTACGTTTCTGCATTACGCCAACGATTGAAATGCTTTCCTATGCCCTAGGACATCCTTTATATACATTCCACTGCAATGTGCTGCCACCTGGCTTTTGTGATTGGTTATTTCACGTTGACTTCGAAAGTAGGTGGTGGTCACATTAATGTGACTGGACTGTGTAATTACTTGAAAGAATTATATTAATCAAGATCAAAACTGCTTAGAAGTCATGCAGGGTTGGTTGGCTTTGGGGTATAATGGCGTATATTTGGCCAAGCTGCGCGAGACACAAGACATACAAAATCAATCTTTAGTTTTACTGACACAGATTAGAGAAATAAACCCGGGGGACTAAACCTAACAGGAATTGAACTTACGCTGCCTGCAACTCGAAGGTTACTAGCGCAGTTGTCGTCCACTAAGCCACCGCAGAACGAAGTATGCAGGGAAAACTGCAGATTGAAAATGGACCTATGCCCGAGACCATCAGACGGTTGATCAAACTTTTTGCCAACCCTATTACGGATTCTACCAGTCTGCATTTGCTACATTGTTTACTGCAGTGGATCTATTTTAATTGTCATCCGCCATAGTATTAAAAATATTTTTCGCTTAAAAAAACCGCACTGTTTGCAGTTCTAGTCTGATTGGTTTTTTTTATCAAACATATGGTAAAGACCAGATAAAATTGGGTTCCGCAAAACTATTCGTTCTTAAAACGGATACAATTGATTTGTATTCTAGTTTCATATTTAGCCACAAGTAATTTTTAATTCAGTCCGGTACGACGTTAATTAAAAATTACAATTATATAATTTCTGTATCGAAAAGAATTCCCGCTGATGAAGCCTCATAAATGAGGGGGAGCTCAGTAATTTCTTATAACAAATATCTATAGAAATCCGCATTCTTATTGCTTCTCCAAATAAAATATACTGTCCAGCAATAAAAACTAACGTCAAAATTTCTCTCGCTCGCACCATTTTTGTTAAGTATTTTCAACACAATTCTATCCCTCCGAACTAGATACCACATCTTTAAAAGTGGTTGACTTTTAAAATTTGTCATTTTTTGTTACTGAATCGGAACCCCGAATTTGCTTTTTAAAATAAACCTCTATCGGCTAAATGTTTTCTTACTTAGCGTGATATTTCTATTCTTAAATCTAATAAAACTGAAATATTCCTGGAACATTTTTATACTTTCTTGGAATCCTTTACTATGAGTATTCCAGTTCAAAGTAAGGGTGTAATACGCCACCACAAAATCGAATTCTTGGAAGCTTTAAATATGCAATTTCTGCTTACAGAAGTGTCAAATAAGGGATATTTCTGTTATTGCTATTTTAATTCTTCTTAGAAATTAACTAATTAGAACGAGTATTAATTAGTCCCAGGCCAAACTATTTTTAGAAATGAATTCATATTTTATTTTCTACAGGTGTTGAAATTTAAGATCAGCTTGTGTGTCGTGCTGAGGCTTCATAGTGAGTCTACCACCGGATAAAGATATTACCATATACACCACCAGACCAAAATATTTTTAGAAATGGATTCATATTTAATTTTTTACAGCTGTTGAAATTTAAGATCAGCTTGTGTGTCGTGCTGAGGCTTCATAGTGAGTCTACCACCGGAGAAAACTTGAATGTTTTAGTGCATTAAAACATACTTGGAGAGATGAGAATTTGTGAGTGGATCAGCTGTTGTCTTCAGTACCGTATTGTTAAGTTAATTAAGTAGCAGCCTAGAGAAGTAAATAATTCATATTCCATCATAACTTGAATGGGCGCCGACCAACTGGTGTAGTGGTTAGAATATTAGCCTCTAGATCGGAAGGTTCCTATTTCGAATCCGGGTCAAGGCATGGATATTTATAAGCATATGGCGTTGAGGCGGCTGGTGTACCTTAAATCTGTCGTGGCCGAAAGTCGTCACGTTGGGTTGGTGTGGAAGTTTGGAGAGTTGAGTGCCAGCTCAGATGTTGCCTCGTCATCAGACCGTGGTTCAAAATTACGTGGCGATTCACCGAATGTCTTATACTGGGACGGTAGTAACTAGTTGTATAACTTGAATGGGCCGCGGTCGCTCAGTTGGAAGGGTAACGGGGAATAGTAACTAAAGGGTTGCGAATTCGCAACTCTGTCCAATCAAAGACCGCCGTGCAGGGAGGGATGGTCCACTTTAAATCTATCGTAGCCTCGTCCTCACGTTGGCGTGGTGTGGTCGTTTGGAGAGGGGTACCAGGCTCGGACGTTGACCTCGTCATCTGACTGTCTGTTTTGCTTGGATCTTTCCCTTCGGGATTGATCTCTGACCGTCGCCAATTGCCCGTTCTATGGCTTCAGTGTGATGTTATTAACCGAGATGTTTTACTAAATAAATTATTTTAAAATATGTAGATATAATATTATATGAATATTTTTACTACACGACTTGCTTATTTTTTTTTTAATTTAAAATTGCTAGTTTTCAACCCGGTTTGAAGAGTAGCGGCTTAGAAATCGGAGGACATTTGAGGCCAAGACAGATTTAACGTGCACCAATCCCCGTGTACAGACGATCTTTGGCTGAACCGAATTTTTAACTCGGAACCCTCCGGATGCTAATCCGTTGTTCTTCCAACTGGGCTACCGTGATCTTTAATCGCCAGATGAATATACATTTGAATTGCAAAAAGTTATATATGTGCGTTTGTGACAAACTTTTCAAGTGTTCCGTATTATTTACTATTTTTTTAAGACTTACAAATTTCTCGAGTCGCACAAATTAGTAAGTTTGTTAAATTACCAATTCGGTGTTAATCCCAGTTAATTTATTTGTTTTTGATTTCTTTCAAAAAGACCCTTTCCTATACTTTTGGCAATCTTTAAAGTCAGATGTTCCATTTATTGTTCCCATATCCCTTCAAAATCTCTAATAAATTATAACTCGAACAAGGATTTTTTCCCACTTGGTTATGTTTTCTGAAAAAGATTCTTTTCAGCTCGAAAAAACCATGGAAACCAAACGAATAGTATGCTACAGAAATTTAATAAAGATATGAACGAAAATAGCTTGTGTTATATCCTCGAACAATATGATTAAAATTAAAATAAGAAGTTCAGATTTGTTTCATTTTCTGATTTGTGCTTAAAGCCGTAGACGAAGGTCCTTTATTTGGTTTTGTATTTTACGGCACAAAGAACTAAGCACATTGGAAGGTCGATGATTAAATTTCGTTGACCTTTGGTGAATTTTATAAAAAGTTACCATAATTTTGAGTTAGTAGCTTTTGAGAGGATTTTCATTGAATTTTCCTAATTGCTTTAAATTTTAGTGTGACATCAACAATGTGCTTTTACGTTTGTTTCTGTTTTCTTCGTTGAGAATTTCTATAACATTCCATTCCAATTACACATTTCTAGCACATCTAGAATGTGTCTATAGTGAAACATCTATAGTGACCCAATACATTTTAGGTAGATGTATAATTAACGTCGTACTAGAACAACCCAAAGGGCTATTGGCGACTGTCCGGGATCAACCCCAAAGGGAAAAGACCCCAGAACAACACCACGTAATGTTGACCCACTGTCAGATGACGAGGCAACACAAAAGCTGGCACCCCACTCTTCAAAAATGAATTTGTAAAATAATGTATTCAAATATATCCAGATTTTGGTGAGGCATTTCGATGTAAAGAATATAGCGAGCGATGCTTTTTTTGTGGTGGAACGTATTTTCGTACGTATTATGTGACGAATATTCTGCTTGGCTTCCATTTTGAAGGAAGTAACAACGCTTGGTTACATATTAATCCACTATTTTCGGAGCGAGAGCATTGAATAACCGGAAGTAGAAAAATCTTTCGATGGTTTGGACAGAAAATCCCGCAGATTGTGTAAAATACCAGTTAAAAAAACTTAACCAAACGATATTTATTCAAGAGTAAAAATTATGATTTATAAATTTAACAAACAATAGTTATTATACAAACATTAAACATTTTATCTTTGTTTAGCAAATGACAAGCGTTTACGTATTATTTAAATATCATACATGATGTATGTAAACAGTTTTATAATTACTTTAATTTGTTTGATGGCAGAATCATATTATTTTTGAACCTTTGTTAATGTTCGTTAAGTACGAGAGAAAAAATATTTAATACATTTCCTCAAATATGTCAATACGAAAATATTCTTGTAATTTTTCAATTTTAATATTAATAATGTTCAAGTTAAAAAGATTAATTTCATCACGTTTACACTTGCTAAAATAGCTAAATCATAGTTAATGTTCTAACTTAAAGCGTCTTTTATAATTATAACCCTAATTAAATCCTATTACACGACAAACTTTTTGGCATCAGTGAATTTTATGTCTTTACTTGCACACCATGTCTTCAAACCTCTTTGAAAATTTAAATATACTCTTTCTTATTCAAGGTCCCTCTAATGTCTTATTTGAATGTTCATTGCATCCTTATCGCCGTCAATATGTCACATATCAGGCGTAAGCGTATAAACATTAAATTGCTTCTCAAATGGTTATGACGGAGCAATGAGAGGACGGGAAAATGATTCCCGAGTCGAAACTAACTTCCCTAATAAAAACTCTTCAGTTTTAGCATCCTAACTTCAAAAGTAATTACATTCAGAATTCTGCCAAGAACAGTTTATTTTGGACTTAAACTGAAGTATAAGGAAGGGGGATTTTACCATGTTCGTGTTTATACTCCACGGATTGCTGCAGTATCTATGCCAACTTGGTCCCACAGTATAGTCCAATGAGAAGCTACTTTTTACTGTTATATTGGACAAATTGCACACTAGAAATTGGCTTTCTTGTCTACTACAGAGGCTGTTCACACATTTTTTAGACAATGTATATTGTATTCACAAAACTAAATTACATAAAATTCTTGTGTTTTAAATGTTCTATTTGATAGCCCTTATTCTGAACTATCTTTCGACAACGTAATTTCCAGGATAATAATGCCTTTTGAAGTGTCAGAAGAGGTATTCTATCCCATTCCTCCTGAACAGCTTTCCAGAATCCTGTAAGGGTTGTGGGACGACGTTTGGATAATGCAGATTTTAAAAGTCCGAAAGCACAAAAATCCATAGGTGATACATCGGGAGATTTAGTAGGGATATCAGTGAAGGGTATGGCCTTGATACCGGCTTTTTGTTCCATTTCTTTTAGGAAATTTACAGTGTATTTTGATGTGTGACTGCTAGCTTTGTCTTGATGGAGTTCCACAGATTGATGGCACTGTGGGTAAAGCGATGGTATTTCATTCAGAAAAATTGCCGATAAAATATGTTCCTGTTAGTATTTGGATTTAATCTTGACATTTATTTCCACTCTCTTTATTTTTAACTTGCCATTATATGAAAAACCAGCAACAATCATGAATCCCTTAGAAAAACTTTTTTTCGATTCTATGAACCATGTACTTAAATTTTTTTTCTCCCCTTTTATGATAATAAATGGCTCTTTTTTTGCTGCAATCATTTAAATACACCCATAATTCATCTATTGTGACAATATTTTCCATTTTTCTTTGGATAAGTGTTCTCATTTAGAATTCGGCAGCGTGTCCTGCGTTCAGCGATATGCTTTGGAGAAAGACGATGCACATTGCGTTTTTTCGCTTTCTTAAGATTTAAATCAACGTTTATCATTTTGTTTACAGTGGACACCGAGCATTTTAATGATTTTGCAACTGTCCTTTGACTAGAGGGATTTTCTTTTAACAATAAACAACGAACCTTTGCAATAGTCGAAGATGCCCGTTTCTTCCTTGGATACCTGTTTGGAATTTTTGTCCCACTTGAGGATCCAATTTGACGTTTTTTCCTTTCTTGTTGACTATATTACCTATCGACGCTTTAGATATCACAAAACCATGACTCTCACATCGTTTTTGAATAACGTAATATGAATATTTCTCTTCGGAAAGAGCATAAATATAGCCTTCGAAGCACTGCTTCGTTAAAAACGCCATTTTGAATAAAAACAAACCTCTCAAGCCGCAGACGATAATTTTGACTTTTAAAAACATAGAGTGCAACTGCAATTATTTCTTTTGCAGCAAACGATTTTTTATTACCGCTAACCAAAATCGTCTAAAAAATGAGCGAACAGCCTCTGTAACTTCAAAAGTAATTCCATTCAGAATTCTGCTAAGAACAGTTTATTTTGAACTTAAACCTGAAGTGTAAGGAAGGGGGAATTTACCATGTTCGTGTTATACTCCACAGATTGCTGCAATATCTAATTGGTCGCACAATAATAATTGGTCGCACAGTATAGTCCAATGAGTAGCTACTTTTGACTGTTATGTTGGACAAATTGCACACTAGAAATTGGTTTTCTTGTCTACTACTCTGTCGTGCGGAACAATCACATAATGAATCATTTAATGCGCGTCAACTCTCGCCCCATCGACCAATCAGATGATGAATGCTAAGTTCCGCACAGCAGACGAAAGCAGTATAAGGGTCATGTTACAACTAGATTAAGTCACATGATCCTGGGAAAATAAAAAGGTTACCATTGCTTTCTCTCTTTTATATTTTCTCGATAGTCCCAACTCCCTAGAAAGAGCAGCCGACCAACCGGTCTGGTGGTTAAGGAGTTAGCCTCTAGATTCGAAGGTTCCTGGTTTGAATCCGGGTCAGTGTATGGATATCTGTAAGAGTGCTTATAGAGGCCGAAAGCCCTCACGTTGGGTTGGAGTGGAAGTTTGGAGAGTGGGGTGCAAGCTTAGGTGTTGCCTCAAATCTCATTATGGTATCAAAATATGGTGTTTCTGATAGAAATTTCGCTGTTCGTTCAAAAATTGATATGAAAACGTCGCCTTTTTTCAATTTGTAGAGGACGTTATTCCCTATTGAATGATACCTTTGAGAATTCGCTCAAGTACTATGAATTGGGCTCGAAATAAAGGAGGTGGTTGTGCAATACATACACAAAATCAGATATTGAAAGAGAAGACAGAGACTTAGGCCCGGTGCACACATCCGATTTTTCAACTTGTTGCACCGAAGTCCAACTATGCACACAAAACCGTGAAATGACGCAAGTACTCATTTCGCGCCATTTGCGATAGATATTCTATCGAACAAAACGTGTTTATTTCGCTTACTTGGTGTAAAAAAAGTTTATTTTGAAATAAAATAGACGTTACTGGATACAATCATTTATTAAGTTTTATTTATATTCCATTTATTTATGAAAATAAGTTGCTTCAGACCGGAGACGCACGTACAACTTGCGTGCAATTTGTACCGCAGTTCCCCACGGCGCCGCACACTCTTCTCCGGTCTGAAGTACCTTGTTTTCATAAATAAATGGATTATAACTATTAATCAATAAATGGTTGTATCCAGTAACGTCTATTTTGTTTCAAAATATACTTTTTTTTTTACACTAAGTAAGCGAAATATACACGTTTTCTTCGATAGAAAATTTATCACGAACAGCGCGAAATGAGTACTTGCGTCATTTCACGGTTATGTGTGCATAGTTGGGCTTCGGTGCCGCAGCGGCGCCGCGCGTTGAAAAATCGGAAGTGTGCACTGGGTCTAAGACAGACAGACACCAAACGCGCAAGAGACGAATTTTGCATCAGATAGAATACTTGGAATGGGTCGAAAATATTCAACGCGTACAAACACTCCATTCTTATTCATTTTGTGTTTGGCAACTAAAATTGCTGATAAAATAGTGTTTAAGAAGATATTTTTATTATATTATTAATGTATTATCTTATTATTAATGTATTAATGTATTATCTTATTATTAATGTATTAATGTATAATTTTTATTAATGTATATTATCTTTTTAAAATTTTATACTACGAATGTGCTATTTTTCAAGTGCTGGGAATCCTGCAATCTGTAAAAAAAATATCGAAACACCCTGAAGTAAGCGTTCGAATCTATTTATCGAATTGATATTTGTTCTCAACGTGTTTCTTGAAACTACTTGTATTAAAAACGTTTTATTAAATTTAATGTTTACGTAATTTGGAATTCTTTACTGTATAGTTTGTTTGTAAAAAGAATTACCGTTTGCTTAAATATTCTCTCCTAAAAATAATTGACAAAATTGTAGTCTGGCTTTGCATACTAATTATATTTTGGAGGTAATGTATTGTTTGCAAAAAAATCAGCTTGATTAAGAGTTGAAATTATACAAAAACATATAATCTTGCAAAAAGTCAAACATCAAATCTAAGTGTTATCAAATTTAATGACTACGTAATTTGAAATTCTTTATTGTTTCGTTCGTTTGTAAAGACAATTATCGTTTTACTTGAATATTCTCTCCTAAACATAACTGAAAAATATTAGTCTGGCTTTGCATACAAAATATCTTGGAAGAAATGCATCGTTTGCAAAAAAATAAGCTTAATTGCGAGTTGAAATTGTTAAAAAAGAACATTTTTTCTCGCAAAAAGTGGGAAAAGGTTTTGTCACAACGAGTGCATCACTTCCTTGAAAATTTTTTTTTAGAAAACAGCTAGATTAAAATACTTGAGGTTTGTTGAAAATGTACACTTTAAGGAAAAAATACGGTTATCGAAAAAGTTCATACTTCAAGTGCATTCAAAACAGCGCTTAAAAGCAACACTTGGGTACTTTACGATGGCATTGTAAAAAGGATGATAGAACCAGGAGAGGTACTACCGGAAAGATCATGCTTCATTATTCATTCTTCGGAAATAAAAATTTCTCGAAACCTCTTTGGAATGTATAACTCAATAAAAATGTCTTCTGTAAAAGTACAAAAATTTAAGGCTTGTGTTTTCGACCTTCTTTTATTTTTAAAGGTGCAGTTGGACAAGAAAAAGGTATACTTAGAACCTCGGAATTGCTTTCGGAATGTTCGTTGCCGCATTTTGAGCAATATATTTTTAAGTCTCGCTTTGCTGTGTTTTTTAAGTGTACACAACATAATGTTTCTATTTTTTTTTTTTTGAATGGCATGTACTTTCTTTCTTTTGAAAGAACAACGGAACCAGAATTAGAATTTCGATTTTTTAAAAACTTTTTATTGTTCTTTAAGCTATTAGTCAGCTGCTCTCTCTCTCAAAGAATTTATGTGCATATTAATTTGAACAGATAATACAACTTTCTTTTATTAGGTTAATAACTTTTTCACAGTTTGAGATGGAGGGTCTAATAATAGAAATGAATGCAGTGTTTAGGTTGCAAACAATAACTTCCGAAGTATCGGAACAAAAATGTTGTTTGCTGTAGAATACAATGAAATGATTCAATTAGTGTGAAACTACAAATATAAAAAAAGCGCGTGTTAAATATGTGCGTGTGCTTTAGAAAACAGAAAAAGTAGTAGAAGGAAATTTTTGGATTTCAAGGTTTTAATACTTCGAAAAATATTCTTCTTGAATGTTATGATCTCCAAAGTAGCTGTTATTTTTAAATGTTTTCTGACGCCTAAAAATAACGTCGACCGAATTAGAAGGCTGGACTTATTTTCGTATTTTGTATAGAAAATGATGCATATCGCTTGCTTTGAAGAGGAAAAGCCAGAAATTCATTTACTGAAATTTTTAATAAGAGCATTTTCTGACACTAAATAATCATTTTCATGATAATGAAAAATAATTTTTTTTTGTATTAGGTTTAAAAGAATATGACTTTATTGAGATGGTTTCCAATTTTTATTTTTGATCTAAAAGTTAATAATCTTCATTCGACTATGCTTTATTATTATTTTTTGTTAATTAAGGAGTTTCTATTCTAAGCCGACGATATACAAGAGGCATTTTCTGTCAATCTAAATATAGGCAGTGATGCTGTTTCTGTGACGAAATATGTTTTCACGGAACTTCTTTCGGGTAGATAGGTATTTAAT
The DNA here is from genome assembly GCA_947359465.1 of Metellina segmentata. NCBI lineage: Eukaryota > Metazoa > Arthropoda > Arachnida > Araneae > Tetragnathidae > Metellina > Metellina segmentata. The sequence continues at coordinate 19,099,418 of OX375875.1, forward strand.
TAACGGATCACTCGAGCAACGATAGTCCGAAATTAAACCCCGAAAGGAAAGATGCGAGGACTACATCACGTCAATTTGAACGACGATCAGATGATGAGGTCACACCTGAGTTGGCACTCCACTCTTCGAACTTCCACACCACGCCAACGTGAGGGCATTTGAGGTCACGACAGATTTAACGTTCACCAGCATCCTTTGCGGACGAAGGTGTTTGGTTAGATTCGATCACGTAACCCTTCGGTTTGCTAATCCGTTACTTTTTAAATCGGATTACCGCGGCCATGGCGTGGTGTGGGAGTTTGGAGAATGGGTGCCAGCTCAGGTATGACCTCGTCATCAGACCGTGGTTCAAAATTACGTGGTGATATCCTGGGATCTTTCACTTCGGGATTAATCCTGGACCGTCGCCATAGTGGTTAAGGTGTTAGCCTCTAGATCGGAAGGTTCCCGGTTCGAATCCGGGTCCGCGCATGGATGTTTGTACACGCATGGTGTAGAGGCGGCTGGTGCACCTTAAATCTGTCGTGGCCGAAAGTCCTCACGTTGGGTTGGCGTAGAAGTTTGGAGAGTGGGGTGCCAGCTCAGGTGTTGCTTCGTCATCTGACCGTGGTTCAAAATTACGAGGTGTTGTCCTCGGATCTTTCCCTTACGGGACTGATCCCGGACCGTCGTCAATAGCCCGTTGTGTAGCTCTAGTACGACGTTAACTAAAATTACCATTACCTGGACCATCGCCAAATGCCCGTTGTATTCTTACAGTGCGACGTTAATTTAATACCTACCTACCTGCCCCCCTCCTCTTTTCAGGTGTCTAAGGCCCCGGTGCACACATTAGGTTTTCCAATTTGGTTTTCCACGTCCAACTTGCGTGCAATTTGTACAGCAGTTCCTCACGGCACCGTAGCTCGCCGAACACGCTTCTCCGGTCTCAAGTACTTTGTTTTCATTAATAAATGGAATATAAATAATAATTAATAAATGGATGTATCCAGTAATGACTATTTTGTTTCAAAAAATATTTTTTTTATACACCAAGTAAGCGAAATAAACACATTTTCTTTGATAGATATCCAAAGCAAATGGCGCGAAATGAGTACTAGCCTTATTTTCAAATTATGCGTGCATAGTTGAGCTTCGGAGCCGCAGCGGCAACGTAGCGGCGTCGCACGTTAAAAAACCGGATGTGTGCACCGGGCCTTAACACGTTAAGTTTGAATTGTAAAATACGTTTTTGATACAATCCGAAATAATGAACAAAGAGAACAAAAAGTGAACCTCCGAAAAAAACATGACAAAAAATGATGCGACTTGAAAAAAAAGTTTAAACAAAAAAAAGATCCTGAAAAGAGGACATGTTCACTTTGGAGCGTCACCAATAGGCTGCTGTGTTAGTTCATTGCCGACATTAATTAAAAATACCAAATAGCAGAATTCAAAAACATTTCAAGTGACGCCCCGTTCGGAATACGTTCAGGAAACACGTTCCACCGCAGGAACACTACCGACACCTACATTTAGCTTGCCAGAAAGTCTCGTACTCCTCTTCGCTCAGTCAACAACGGAGCTTCCGCCCTCATCCCCTCCCGATTTGAATACCAAATTGGAATGCCTCTTGGAAGTAAAAATCTGAAAACAGATGCTGGTGAAATACATATGCGTGTCTATTTTACTCGCTGAGAACTTTTTGCTGATGCTTGCGAATTCCTATTTCGCCCCTCCTGAAAATTGCAGAAACTTTTTACGAAAAACCAGAAAGTCTGCAAAAAATATTCACAATTATTTTCTATGTATATCCGTACATCGAAAGCAATCTGCTCAGTTTGATACGTTTTCCTTAGTTCCGGTTATAATTGCCAAATGAAAACAATTCTTCACTACGTGGTATTTGATGTTTTTTAAGCCGAAAACTGGTCTGGTGGTTAAGGTGTTAGCCTCTAGATCGGAAGGTTCCTGGTTCGAATCCGGGTCTGTGCATGAGTGTTTGTAAGCGCATGGTGTAGAGGCGGTTGGTGCACCTTACATTGGTATTCAATAGACCGTTGTGTTGCTCTAGTACGACGTTAATTAAAATTCCCTTCCCTTAACATTTTTTTAAATTGACGTCACACTGCAGCAAAACGACGGGCTATTTGCGACGGTCCGGTATCAATCCCCTAAGGGAAAGATCTGAGGACAACGTTATGTCGTTTTGAACCACGATCAGATGACGCCGTCACACCTGAGCTGGCACCTCACTCTCCAAACTTCCACACCCCGCCAAGGGCTCACGATATATTTAACGTGTACCAGCCCCTCCGTGCACAACGGTTTTTGGCTCGACTTAGTTTCGAGACGGCTCAACGAGAGCTGAGCATATATTCAGTCTTTTTGTGTGAATATTCGAATGCATTATATGTTCGAATATTAGAATGAATTCATATGTTCGAATATTCGAATGAATTTTTATGTTCGAATATTCGAATGAATTTATATGTTCGAATATTCGAATGAATTTATATGTTCGAATATTCTAATGAATTTATATGTTCGAATATTCCAATGAATTTATTCGAAAATTCCAATGAATGTATATGTTCGAATACTACAATGAATTTATATGTTCGAATATTCGAACGAATTTATATGTTCGAACATTCGAATGAATTTAGATGTTCGAATAACCTCCTCTTTGTGTGTTTTGCAGCTCAGTATCCCCGTGGACCTGCGCCACGAGACGAGCAACGTGACGGCCATCCCCTCCATGGGCTGCCGCTTCTCGCAGGTGAACGTCCGGCTGCCGTCAAACACGGAGGGCGCCATCCCTCGGCTGTGGGACGTCCGGCGGAGGATGGAGGAGCTCAAGACCTCGCCGGACACCGTGGTCATGTACGGGGCCATCTACTGCCTCCTGCCCATCCTGCCGGAGGCCGTGGCGCACTGGATACTCAACACAGTGCTCAGGAAGGTGAGACTGCCGGGCCCACTCTTTTTCTTTTCCCGTACAATGTACCCCAAAAGATGCAACCATCCTCTTAGTTGAAGACAAAGGAATTTACAGACAACTATTTTCTTACTTTAAGACACAGGGTATTGGTAATTTTTAACTACTAGAGCAACACAACGGGTTATGGACGACGGTCCGGGTTCAATCCTAGGGTAAGATGTGAGGACAACACCACGTCATATTGAACCACGATCAGATGACGAGGCAACACAAGTGAGCTGGCACCCCACTCTCCCAACTTCCACACCAACCCAACGTGAGGACTGTCTGCCACGACAGATTGAAGGTGCGCCAGCCGCCTCTACACCATGCGCTTACACCCTCTAGATCCATGCACTGACCCGGAATAGAATCAGGAACCTTCCGATCTAGAAACTAACACCTTAATCTTTACGCTGTGGAGCTTAGATTTTTTTCAATGCTCTCACAGAACGGCTCTTTCGCCTGCATGTCCGATCCCCCCACCTAATTACCTAACTTGAGCGATAGAGCTTTGAGTGGCATTTACGACTGTCGCTTTCCTTTCATAGTATTGTGTGGCGTATCGTTTAGCGTGAGATAGATATCACCGGAGCGACCTGAGCCTATCCCTCAACGTGTTCACAACTCACGGTCGACCCGTCGTCGCGAGGGTAGGGTGCAGAACGAAAGAAGGAACCCTCTTGAAGGTCAGTCGCTGACAGCAAATGGTGATCGATGTCTGCGGTCACTTAAAAGGGGCATCTACCGTACACAGATCTATACCATGCCACTGGTGAAAACGAAATTTTAGTGGTAACAATTGTTTGTCTGCCACAGCGTAAAGGTTAACCTCCAAACCTGTTGGTCGACTTAAGACACAGAGATTTGCAGATTCTAATCGGGGATTTGTGTTTTTTGCAAATATAAGGGCAACCCTCAAACAGAGATTGAACAACAACAACAACAAAAACACTTCTGCTAGGTTCAAGTTCCGGAAAAATTCTGGAAAGTCCCAGGGGGTTTACGTGAACCTCTTAAAGACTATCCGGACGTAGTGGAGTCCTCCCGATAGATATTTCGGGATTTACGAATGTCGTTCAGTGGTGCGAGTATTGATTTCTGTTCAACCCAGTCTGAGTTATGGCCCTAAATCATTTTCTAGTTGGTGCGAGATCTCCTAGTTGCGGCCGCACACCATAAATGTCAGAGCAACTTCAATGCAATCGGTTAACTGATTAATTAAATGACATGTAGGTTACATTTTGTTTATTAATAGGAATTATGATAAGTGTTTTGGTTTAAAAAAAAAAAAACTTTATTCGAGAAGTAGATTTTTATTAAACAGCAGACCTCAATTACATATGGCGAGCGTAAGCGAGCAGGGGGCGGAGACCCCTAGTTACATAAAACAAACTCAACATACTCTATGGGCATCTTTCTCGTTTTAGCACTGTAAATTTCTGTATTAGGTCGGAATAATTTATACTATGGTGTGCAATATCGTTTTCAATGGATATAATTGCAAGCTCCGAAAGCCTTTCCGGTCACATTCCAACGTAAATAATATTCGATAAGTTTTAATTTACTAAACCTTCGTTCACTTTTACTGACAGTGACAGGTATAGTTAGCAAAATTTGAAGTGCTGTCCACACGTTCGGGAAAATTTCCTCTGCAAGCTATTTTTTTAATAAGTTGAAGTACTTGTAAAATACGGCTTAGCTGATTCAAAATCTTGTAAGAGTCAGGCTTACCAGATCTTCAGAGTCAATTCACAACCAGATACGTCACATTTTTCATCATCGGTTGAACTGATTTGTAAATCTGCACAAGATTTTATCAATTTGATCTTTTCAGGAATTGTTTTGATGTTTTTTAAAAATGACATAATTGAATTTGGACAGTTTGAATCGAGTGTCCAGTGTATTGTCAATTGTATCGATCATAAGATAAAAGACATTAATTTTATACTGTTCTTTAGGACTCAAGCTATAAAACATTAGTGAGTTTAGTTGTGCTTATACACTACCCTACAATAATGGACCGGACAGCAAGATGTGATGGTATAAGGGAAAGAATACATGCTTTAATAAGGGGATGGTCCCCCACGTGCTGTAATTACACTAGCAACCCTTATGAGCATACTTTCAACAAGGTTTTCATACACAGCAATGGGTATTTGTGTGCATTACTGCCGCACGAATGTAGCCAGCTCAGCTGTAGATTTCGGACGTGGTTCCCTCGTCCGTAAGCGTCGCTCTAACGCGTCCCACAAATGTTCTATGGGGTTTAGGTCGGGACTCTGGGCAGGCCAGGGAAGACATTTTACATCCATATGTGGTTCCACTGCTTGACAGAGACTGCAACCTGACACGGAGCGTTGTCGTCTTGGAAGTAACATTCGTCGATTCCATAAAATTGCCAAAGCGTAGGTAGAACCTGATTGTCCAAAATGTTCATGAAGGCTTCGGGGCTCAATTGACCAAGAACAACATGCAAAAGTCCCAGGCCATACCACGAAACACACCTAAACAGGTAGTCGGAATTTATAGCAAATCTGCTGATGTCCAGTCATTATATATATATATATATATATTGTAGGGTAGTGTATATAAATTAATTTTCACATTTCACTTGTACGCATTTGATGCGAGAAATATTTTGACGTGTGGCATCTGGTGTTAAAAAACTAAAATTAATCTCATATTCATCTAAGTAGTTTAGCAATGTTTACTATTGATGTTTAGTAAAAATTTCACCAACTAAATGTACAAACAGCTATAATTTTCTTCGTGAAGTATTTAATTTCGGCGCCCCCAAAGCCAGCGGTGCGGTCGCACTGCTCGCACCGCCCTAGGGTTGCCGCAGCCTCGTGCTGTTGCTAAGCATGTTACAATCCTCCTCTTAGTAAAAATGGAAAAACCTTCAAAACAACGGGATCGTTTCAAATAGAGGGACCACCTCAAAATAGGAGGTTGACCAAACACCACTTCTGCTGGGTACGAGTTCTGGAAAAATTATTCAGTTCTCTGTAGGGCAGTTAAATTGCAGTGTGTCTACGTGCAGGGGGCCTACTAGCCCTTAAAAACCATCTGGGCTCCCTGGAATTTACCACCGACGATTCGTGTCGCAAATATTGACGACAAAATACCCCGACGTCGAGCCGTTGCTATGAGCTTTACAACCTTCCTCTATCTTTAAAAATACTGAAAAACCTCAAACCTTCGACGTGGCCACACCTGAGCTGGCACCTCACTCTCCAAACTTCCACACGTTGACACTGTGAGTACATTTAAGGCCACGACATATTTAAAGTGCACCATCCCCTTTGTACAGGACTGTCTTTAATTGCCTTGATATTCGGATGTGTTTGTTTGAAAGGTAAGTGCAAAAAATACGAGGTGAAAGTGTTCTTGCAGTTCCATTGCTAAGTAAAAATGTTCTTGTATTTCCATTTCTAAGTAAAAATGGCCACGTGTTGCAGGCTACGGTGGTGCTGGCGAATGTACCTGGCCCGGAGGAGCTGCTGACCCTGGGGTCGAGGAAACTGAGGAGGATCGTGTTCTGGATGTCCCCTAGGCCGGAGATCCCGGTCGTCTTCTCCATCATCTCGTACGCTGGCTCCATCCAGCTGTCCGTCTCTGCTGACCGCATGGTGGTCGCCAACCCACAGCTGCTCATCCAGGAGTTCGTCATGGAGGTGAGACACCGCCTCTTGGCTCTTCCTCTTTCTGACGTAGAATACGGATTACCTTTCGAAACTGGAGTGGCACGATAAATTTTGAGTGTCAAAAAAACTATTATAAAAGGACTTATTTGTCTGTTTCTTGCTGCGAAATCCTGACGATTCTATGTCACTTACAGCAATGAGATTTGGCACACAGGTAGTCCAAATGTTTTTTAATTTTTGGGCCGCGGCGAATTTTAAAATTCAATCTAGAACATTTTAAAATGAATTTAATGAAATTTAATTATTACTGATTTCTTTGGAAGGGCAACCGCATAAAGATATGACAGATTCTAAATTTATTTTTTCCGATTTCATTTTGAGCAGAGAAATAATTTTCCAGCAGAGGATAAAAAAAAGTTTTAACTTTAGTTACGTAGTTTTTTTTCTACCTCCTAGACCGTTAAAGAAGAGTAAAAATTTCAATGGATTTGAAATCTGCGGAAAATTTTACTTTAGATTGATACCTAAAAATATGATTTTCTTTAAATAAATAATTTTTTAATTGAATACAACCTCAACGGATTTGAAATCTGCGGAAAATTGTACACCAGATTATATAATACGTTGCATCACGGGCACGGGCAACTCCGGGAGAACGCAGTTAAAGAAGAGTAAAAATTTCAATGGATTTGAAATCTGCGGAAAATTTTACTTTAGATTGATACCTAAAAATATGATTTTCTTTAAATAAATAATTTTTTAATTGAATACAACCTCAACGGATTTGAAATCTGCGGGAAATTGTACACCAGATTATATAATACGTTGCATCACGGGCACGGGCAACTCCGGGAGAACGCAGTTAAAGAAGAGTAAAAATTTCAATGGATTTGAAATCTGCGGAAAATTTTACTTTAGATTGATACCTAAAAATATGATTTTCTTTAAATAAATAATTTTTTAATTGAATACAACCTCAACGGATTTGAAATCTGCGGAAAATTGTACACCAGATTATATAATACGTTGCATCACGGGCACGGGCAACTCCGGGAGAACGCAGTTAAAGAAGAGTAAAAATTTCAATGGATTTGAAATCTGCGGAAAATTTTACTTTAGATTGATACCTAAAAATATGATTTTCTTTAAATAAATAATTTTTTAATTGAATACAACCTCAACGGATTTGAAATCTGCGGAAAATTGTACACCAGATTATATAATACGTTGCATCACGGGCACGGGCAACTCCGGGAGAACGCAGTTAAAGAAGAGTAAAAATTTCAATGGATTTGAAATCTGCGGAAAATTTTACTTTAGATTGATACCTAAAAATATGATTTTCTTTAAATAAATAATTTTTTAATTGAATACAACCTCAACGGATTTGAAATCTGCGGAAAATTGTACACCAGATTATATAATACGTTGCATCACGGGCACGGGCAACTCCGGGAGAACGCAGTTAAAGAAGAGTAAAAATTTCAATGGATTTGAAATCTGCGGAAAATTTTACTTTAGATTGATACCTAAAAATATGATTTTCTTTAAATAAATAATTTTTTAATTGAATACAACCTCAACGGATTTGAAATCTGCGGAAAATTGTACACCAGATTATATAATACGTTGCATCACGGGCACGGGCAACTCCGGGAGAACGCAGTTAAAGAAGAGTAAAAATTTCAATGGATTTGAAATCTGCGGAAAATTTTACTTTAGATTGATACCTAAAAATATGATTTTCTATAATAAATAATTTTTTAATTGAATACAACCTCAACGGATTTGAAATCTGCGGAAAATTGTACACCAGATTATATAATACGTTGCATCACGGGCACGGGCAACTCCGGGAGAACGCAGTTAAAGAAGAGTAAAAATTTTAACGGATTTGAAATCTGCGGAAAATTTTACTTTAGATGGATACCAAAAAATATGATTTTTTTAAAATAAATAATTTTATTAATTGAATACATCTTTAAAGGGGTCCGGGACACAAAAATCGTCACATTTTCGAATTTTTTTAATATTATTTTAAGAAATTCTCTGTGTTTTTCTGCTTAAAATGACGTCTAAATCATGTTTCTATCTTAATTAGAACTAGAGATGTAATAATTTTTGTGGTGCGTTGTTTTTAAAATCTAACACTCTTGGCAGTTGTTGTCATGGCAACAACATCTGTCTTTAAAACTTTAAATGCGTTTTTCTCCATGATACATTTTTCAAGATTTCCTGTATTCAAATTGCTATAAGTCGAAAACCGATAAAGTTTAAGGGTTAAAATTTGGAATATATATATTTCAAACATTATACTTTAATTTTGATTCAGCAAATTTGAAACAAATATTTACTTTTAAAAATATGACTTTTTAAAAAACAAGTACCTTACAATTTTCAAAAATTTTCATTCAAATATTTTTTATTTTTTATCAAATTAATAATTTTTAAATTGCTGAATCATAATTAAAGTTTATAAATTTGTGAATAATTTACTGCAAGAATTTTGAAAATCGACCAAGAATATTTTGAGCCTTAGCAATTTAAAATGACCCCTCTTTTTTTCAAAAAATTTTAATTTAAAATTTTTAAAAAACTTTTGGAAAAATTTTGTGTTTTGATTTTGCTTATTAGTTGGATGGGTAATCAGTACAAAAAAAATTCAAAATTCTAAATTAATTAATAAAAATATTTTTCTGATGTGTCCCGGACCCCCTTAACGGATTTGAAATCTGCGGAAAATTTTACACCAGATTAATATCTTACATCACGGGCACGGGCAACGCCGGGCTAGCCACGCAGTGGCTAGTATATATTTATAAGAGGTGTGTATATTCTCTATTCAAATCTACATCATTTGATCAATCCACACCAAATTTGGTACACTTATACTTTAGAAAACTGCGGTAAACATAGGCTATTACTTTCCTGTCTTCAGACCCATCTGTAGCCATAAAAATTGGCACACAGGAAGTCCTCAAAGTGCCTCTCGAAGCCCCAATTTTAAAATCTAAAGTTTGTTTTCCTGCAATAAATGAACATGGATAAGGAAACACGTTCTACAGGGTTTGTGTATGAGTAAACACGGGGAAATGTCACGATCATATTTTAGCTGTCGCGGTAGGAAACACGTTCTACAGGGTTTGTGTACTTGAGTTAAAACAGAAAATGTCGCGGTCCTATTTTAGCTGTCACGGTCATATTTGAAAGGTTATTGAGATATTACCCGGTGATACATAATAGCCGGATAATAACTACATTATCATCAGTGATACATAAATGAACGCTATTGCGTTCAAAAGAGGATTAAACAAAGATTGTTTTATAAATGCTCATTAATCGTACACTGATGTCATCGGCTGATGAAATCGAAGCACATATTTCAGTCACGAGAATGCGCACTGCCGCTCACATTAATTTATAATCTAGCTCCGCTCTATGGACGAGTACGACGTTTGAGGTGTCATTTGTGTTCCGTCTCTTGGAGCATTATAAATAATAGTAGAAACAAAACCTAAATATTTAATATATGCTTCGATATCGGACTTCAAGTGTAGAAAATCGCAAAAATTTCAAAATGACCAAATATTTGCAAATATATGAACCAGAAGAATCATAGATAACGTCAACAAGAAGAAAGATCGAGAGATGGAGAATACAAGTTCCGGACATCCAATGCATAGTGTCAATGGGCACGGAAGGGTTCTTGAAAGTATAGGTATCACACCTTCAAGGTGAATAAGTGCTTGATACGAATGCGCCAAGTACCACCACCGCTCAGTTCGACCAAATAGCATATCAGATGACACAAACGTTTAATGATCAAATAACGGAGTGCAACTAAGGAAATCGGCAATATGCCACAACCTTTAACATCAACAGCGAGTGCACCAATTGTGATATATGAGCGAAGCGATGAACATTTGAAGCGTGAAATTGAAATAGACTAGTACTAATTTCTTTCATTCTCAGTCACCATATGGCCTCACTGACGTATCAGGTTGAGTAAAAAGTTTTCCGCCTCGTGGTGATACCTCCGCGCCAACAGCTGTCATTTCTGTGGTTGTTATCGTTACCACAGACGGGTTTTTGGCATTCGAAAGCTGAAAATTAGAATTACACGGCAGTGTAATTTGTTTGTTAAAAAATTACTATATTTCACGTCAAAAAAGTGTTTAAAAAGGAGCTATCACGTCAACAGATCAAAAGGATTATGTGCTATGAGTTCCGTAACAAATTCAGTGCGACTGAATGTCATAAAAAAATGTGTGAAAGTTAAGGAATCAATGCTGTTTTGTATGATACAGTCAAAGTTTGGTTTCGGAAGTTTAAAGCTGGGAATTTCGACATTGAAGAGGAACAACGTTCTGACCGCCCTATTGAAGTTGATTATGAGCAGTTTAAGCAAATCACTGATCAAGACAGAATTGTTTCAACACTAACAATTGCGTTAGAGTTTGACGTTTGCCAAAAAAATAATAATTAACGCTCTGAAACGCATAAATCTAACGTTTAAGGACAACTGATGAGTGCCTCACGAATTGATTGCTGAAGACAAGAGCAAGAGAAAATCGGCCTCTTTGGCTTTGCTCTCAGAGATTAAAAAGAAGAAAAAAAATTCTGGACGGAATTGTGACTTCTGATGAAAAATGGGTGTACTACAGCAAAACAAGTCGTAAAGGAGGGTGGTCAGCAGCTGGGAAATCAGCAGGCTCGGTTGCAAGACGAGCCCTAACACCAGATACGAGTGCTTCTCTGTATCTGGTGAGATTGTCGCGGAATTATCTACAAAGAGAACCTGAAAAGTGAACAGACTATCAACAGTGCAATTCACAGCAACATGCTGATTAAAGTTCGTGATGCCCTTCCCGAAAAAAGAAGAAACGAGTTCAGAAGGAAGGTGGTTCTCTTTCAGCAAGGTAACGCTTTGCCACATGTTGCTGCCTCTTGATGGCACAATCTTCAATTAAAATGAGGAGGTCGTAAATGAGGTCGATCTCTTTGTAGACTCCCTCACCCCACAGCTCTTCGCAAAAGGGATCAAAAACTTGCCAAAACGCTGACATACAATTCTAGATTTGAACGGAGATTACTATCCTCATTAGCTTTACTGTTTTCGTATGTACACTCTATAACAAAAAAATCGACGCACCAAGAAGGAGTTGTCCGATGGAGACAAAAATTGGTGGATAGGAAAATTATGTACAGAATAGAGAACGATTAAAATTTCAGAACAATTGAATGATTTATTTCAGAATTACAGTAACGAGCTCAATAAGGTATTGACCCGCCTCTAAACTGGATGCAAGCTGCCACACGGCGTGGCATAGACCGATAAAGCTCCCGGATGGTCTCCTGCGGTATTTCTTGCCAAATTTGCTTCAATTGTCGGACTACGTCATCAACATTCCCTACCAAATGCAGTCGCCATCCCATCATATCCCAGACATGCTCGATGGGAGAGAGATCTGGTGATCTGGCTGGCCAAGGAAGTGTTTGACAAGCTTGAGGACAGTTCATAGCAACACGTGCCGTATGTGGTCTGTCATTGTCTTGCTGAAAAATAAGCCCAGGGTACTGCGAAAGAAACGGTTGCAAAACAGGTCTCAGAATGTCGTCAACGTACCGCTGTGCAGTAAGTGTACCTCTAATGATGACCAAAGGGGTCCGGCTATCAAGGGAAATGGCACCCCAGACCATAACTCCTTGTTGAGGGCCCGTGTGGTGTGCAGTAGTGAAAGCAAGATCGGCGCGCTGCCCTGGGCGTCACCAGACACGTCTTCGATGATCTTCAGGACACAGTTGGAAGCGGGATTCGTCGCTAAAGACTATACGTCCCCAGTCAGCATCATTCCAGCCTGATCGAGCCAAGCACCACTGTAATCAGGCTTGACAGCGTTAAAAGGTATCCTAAATCACAATGCATCAGAAATTTTTAACATCAGTTCAAGACCAACTCCTTATATACATCTGCTAGATGCGCAGTTCCGATGCGCTGGAGATCGCACTATTCGTTCATTGGACACCAAATTTTAATCATTTGCATATTTGGTCAAAATATTTTTGCATACGAAATTTCAAAGCAATCGGATGATTCCTTCTTGGTGCGTCGATAATTTTTGTTATAGAGTGTATTTATCATTTGAAAATAAAAAAATTTTGGCGGAAACCATTTTACTCGACTTGATATTATTCTAAGCCTGAAACCTAGCAGCCCGACACTGCCCCGTCCGTTTTTTTCCCTTTAAGGTTTTGGGGTCACCAACTTTGATGGTTCCGGCTATGACTTTCTGAAAAAACCCAACTCAAATTACGTCCAGCAGCAATCAATTACTCGATGTTATTCCAGCCTCTGAACGACTGTGCAATAGGCATCCCAGTAAACAAGAAAGCATAATTTATTCAAACGCAACAATTAATAATGATACATTAATAGAAATGAAATGGTTTGCGACATTTACACATACTGTCTAGAAAATATATCTTTTGAACAGAAATTAAATATTGAAAGAGAAGGTAGGTATTTAATTAACCTCACACTTGAACAACAAAACAGCGAGCTTTTGGCGATGGTCCGGGATCGAACTCGAAGGGAAAGATCCGAGGACAAGACCTCGTAATTTTAAACCACGATCAGATGACGGGGACACACCTGAGCTGGCACCCCACTTTCCATACTTCTACACCAATCCAACGTGAGAACTTTCGGCCACGACAGATTTAAGGTGCATCAGCCGTCTCTACACCTTACGCTAACAAACATCCATGCACTGACCCGGATTTTAATCAGGACCCATTTCGTACCAACCACATTTCAACATGCGAAGCCACAAAAAATTGAACGTGCACCAGCTAGGGATGCGACATCGACAGCAAAACATCGATGTTTTGAAACTTTGATGTTCAAAATTTAAACATCGATGTTGATAATACTTCGCCCTAAAACCATCGATGTTTTTAAAATTCAGTGTATATAAACTTTTTTCCCCATTTCTTAAAATTGGTTTAACAACTAGTGATGCGACATCGGCTCCAATGCATCGATGTTTTTTACAAAACATCAATTTTTTGAAAACATCGACATCGATTTCGCATCCCTACTTTTCAGACCCTTCTCCCTAGGTCACTTTGGTCTAAAAGTATGTTCAATTTGCTGATTATAAAAATTATGCTACCTGATTATTTTTAAAATTTTTATAACGGTACTTTTTTGATTTAAAAATAAAACATCGACAACGTAAAAACATCGACAATCATAAATATCGATGTTACAAAAACATCGACCCCAATACATCGATGTTAAATACATCGATGTTTTTTAAAAATCATCGATGTTTTGAAAACATCGACATCGATGTCGCATCCCTAGCTCCAGCCCCCTTTGTACATGGCGGTCTTTGGTTTGATTCAAACTCGCAAACGCGATATTTGCAGGAAAAAAATAGTTAATGTAGTTAGAGAGTAGATATAGAAAACGACTGGATTACAGACACAGACTAATATTCCGAGACAGAATGGCCGCCTAACCGGTCAGGTGGTCTAGATAGGAAGGTTTATGGTTCGAATCCAAGTCAGTGTATGGATATTTGTAAGCGCATGGTGTAGAGTTGACTGGTGCACCTTAAATCTGTCATGGCCGAAAATCTTCCCGTTGGGTTGGTTTGCAAATTTGGAGAGTGGAGTGCCAGCTCAGGTGTTGCCTCGTCATCTGACCGGGGTTCAAAATGATGTGGTTTTTGTCCTCGGATCTTTCCCTTAGGGGATTGATCTCGGATCGTAGTCAATAGCCCGTTGTATTGCTCTAGTACGACGTTAATTAAAATTACCTTACCTTACCGAGACAGATTGGTTACTTTCACTTCCACAGCTGCGATCAAATTGTTTCGTGTTGTTTTTTTCTACTCCCGATCCCCGAACAAATATATCGTGTTGCTCTAGATTAATTTGTTCAGACCTATCTTCGGTCAGATTTATTTGCTGTGATTTAATTACCTTTCGTTTCGATCCCAAGCCCAGGAAAGAAAAAAAAATAAAAGAAACTTCCGTACGACTCTGCCTGATTTATTGTCGGATGGTTAATTCCCCGCTGAATCGATTGTTGCAAAGAATCGATTTTCCATGCCTCTGTTGGCGATTCTTTTGTGAGCTAGAAGCAACCGAACTCGAGCACAAAGCTCGGTCGATTGATTAAAACCCGGCCATGTTGTCGCGAACGTGGTCCGGATGAATGGGGACACCCTAGAAAAAGACTGTCTTTCTTTCTGACTCGGTGTGACTGGCAATGCAAACGGATTAGGATGGTGATAAATAAGTCTTTATTTCCTGGAACCCTAGAGTGTTTTACCCTAGAGTGTTTTTCTATCTCATTATTTCCCGAAAAGGTGGGCGGGCTGTTGACGACGGTCCGGGATCAACCCCCTAAGGGAAAGTTTCGAGGACAATTTGATATTTTTTTACTGAACGTCGTACTAGAGCAACACAACGAGCTATTGACGACGGTTCGGGACCAATCCCAAAAGAATAAACCCAATCCGAAGACAACATCACGTAATTTTGAACCATGCAAACCCGAAGGGAGAAATCCGAAGACAAACACCACGTAATTTTGAACCGTGGTCAGGTGACGTGGCAACACATGAGCTAGTACGGTACTCTCCAAACTTCCACACCAACCCAACGTGACGACTTTCGGCCAAGACAGATTTAAGGTGCACCAGCCGCCTCAACACCATACGCTTATAAACACCCATGCACTAACCCGGATTCGAACTAGGAACTTTCCAATCTAGAGGCTAACACCTTAGCCACCAGACTGGTTGGTCGGCCCAACAATCGTCAGAGTGGGGTGCCATCTCAGGTGTTGCCTCGTCATCTGACCGTGGTTCAAAATTTCGTGGTGTTTGTCTTCGGATTTCTCCCTTCAGGTTTGCATGGTTCAAAATTACGTGATGTTGTCTTCGGATTGGGTTTATTCTTTTGGGATTGGTCACGAACCGTCGTCAATAGCCCGTTGTGTTGCTCTAGTACGACGTTTAGTAAAAAATATCAAATACCATCAATGTTTGATCCTGGATCATCGCAAACAGCCCGTTGTGTTGCTCCAGTGCGTTGTAAATTAAAATACCTGGCTACCCCACAGAAAATGTACGCGCCCTGTTTCTAAAGATACCACAACGTCCTAAGTTTTGTTTCTGGAGCCGTTTTCGAGAGAGAGAAAAAGAGGGAGGGAGAGGTAGACAGAGAGAGAGAGAGAGCTTAGACCGAGTTAGGGAGAGAGATAGACAGAGAGGGAGGGAGAGAGAGAGAGCTCAGACGGAGAGATAGAGAGAGTGAGAGCTTAAACACAGAGATAGCTTAGACAGAGAGAAATAGACACAGAGAGAGCTAGACAGAGAGAGAGAGAGAGCTTAGACACAGAGAGAGAGAGCTTAGACACAGATAGAGCTTAGACACAGATAGAGCTTAGACAGAGAGAGGGAGAGCTTAGACAGAGAGAGAGAGAGCTTAGACAGAGAGAGGGAGATAGACACAGAGAGATAGAGCTTAGAGAGAGAGGAGGAGGGAGAGAGACAGAGAGAGAGAGGCAGATAGAGAGGCAGATAGCTTAGAGAGAGAGGGAGGGAGAGAGATAGACAGAGATAGAGAGAGAGAACTTAGCAGAGAGTGATTTAGACTGACTACAATCTCTAGAGATGCCTCAAGTTTCAAGCTCCATTTTCTTCAAAAGTGTTGCTTTTACATTGTTATATACCTAGGGAACTGTTCAATTTCCCCTTATTCTTACGTGCCGATGCTCTAAGGCATTCGATTCTGAGACGGTCGATTTGTTTCGACGATTGTTTTTCTTCCAATTTCCTAGTGGATGAATTCTTTAGTGAAAACCGATTCGATCGCTGGGGATTTGCACTCGCGTTGTGTTTGGACATCAACGAGAAACAGATTCGATAGCCGGAAAAGTTACTTTTGTAAACAGCTGACGTATGGGGGTTCCCTGTAAATAGCTACTGATACAGAATACGGAGGAAACTATTGTAGCATGTTTCTTAAAGACGGAAATAAGGTAGTTCAAACAGACAGTCAAATCTTTTAATGGCTGGGACGACACAAACACACAATACTGGAACGTGCACTCCTTGGACGTTCCTCATCAATCATCAATGATATTCCCTCAACACCCCTTATTTTTCAAAATAATTTGTAGCCCTGGGCTATAGCCCCCCCCCCCTCCCTAAATCTGCCACTGGTTTCAAGATGGTATGAGCTGATGGTCAAGTTCGGGTGTTGCGCAAATCCCGTGAGGCTACGGACCCTTGTCAACAAGGCATAGTGCAAGCTGGTGGTGGTTCCATAATAGTGTGGGCAGTGTTCACCTGATAGGAATTGAGTCAAATTGAATCTGACACCAAATATCATTATGTCCTGCGTCCGCTGACCATTTGCAGATCTTTAGTCCCGGTGCACACATCCGGTTTTTTCAACGTGCGGCGCCACTGCATTAACGCAAGTGCGGTCTGAGGTATATTAGATCCAATGGA
Organism: Metellina segmentata; assembly: GCA_947359465.1. Classification (NCBI taxonomy): domain Eukaryota; kingdom Metazoa; phylum Arthropoda; class Arachnida; order Araneae; family Tetragnathidae; genus Metellina; species Metellina segmentata. The sequence continues at coordinate 19,116,565 of OX375875.1, forward strand.
GTAGTGCACACATGTCTCCAGCGCCACTGGGGCGACGCACGCCCAACTTGCGTGCAATTTGTACCGCAGTTCCCCGCGGCGCGCACATGAGTCCGTTCTGAAGTACCCTGTTTTCATAAACAAATGGAATATAAGTAATAATTAATAAATGGTTGTATCCAGTAACGTCTTTTTTGTGTTTCATAATATACTTTTTTTACACGAAGTAAGCGAAATAAACACGTTTTCTTCGATAGAATATTTATCGGAAATGGCGCGAAATGAGTTCGTGCGTCATTTCACGGATATGTGTGCATAGTTGGGCTTCGGTGCTGCAGTGGCGTTGAAAAAACGGATGTGTGCACCGGGCCTTATGGGCTTCACTTACCCCCATAACGGTGAGATGTTCCAGGATGGTAATGCTCCGTGTAACCGAGCAGTTTCGTTCGCGATTGATATGAGGAGCAATCTAGACAGTTCCAGAACATGATTTGGCCAACTAGATCGCCAGTCGTGATCCCTGTTGAGCTTATCTGAGATATGAAGGTGAGAGATATAATGGGAAGAGATATGATGCTCAAGATCCAACCGTGCAATTGTGGGGGGCTATCGAGACAGCATGTTTCCGGTCGAATTCCGCCGGTAAAGGAGCCGAGGTAAAGGAAGCCACGCACGATAGTACAGAAGTATCCCATGCTTTTTAGCATTTCATTGTAATCAATGTGACGGATTCAAAATTACTGCACTACCCTACGTTGTCAGACTTAAATTGCTGTGCTCTCCAAAACACTTAGTCGGATCTTTCCCTTAAGGGATTGATACCGGACCGTCGTCACTAGCCCGTTGTGTTGCTTTAATACGACGTTAATTACAAAATTACCAAATTACCTAAGCACCTAGAGGGGTTCCTGAAAAGAAACACTGACGATAGCTCACACCTAGTTGAGGTTGGTGTGGAAGTTTGAAGAGGGCGGTGCTGGTTCAAGTGTTGAACTCGTCATCTGACCGTGGTTCAAAATTACGTGGTGTGTATCGTCACCAATAGTCCAGTGCGACCTTAATGAATTACCTACATACAAACCTCGTCGAGAGGTCCGATAGTCGGGTCGATAGAGACGCTGATTCGCTACCGAAGGTTGATAGTTCGCAACATGATCCAACCAAAGACCGCCGTGTTCATAATGGCTAGTGCACGTTAAAGATGTCGCGAATTCCAATGTCCTTCGTCTTGGCAGGAGGCAAAAGTTTGGAAAATGGGGTGGCCACTTCGGATGTTGACCTCACCGTCTGAACGTGGTTGAAAATTAAGGGGTGTTCTCGGATCTTTTTGTTCGGAATGGGTCCCGGACCGTCACCAATAGCCCAGTGTGACGTTAATTGTGAAATACCTACCTTCATTGAGCTAAACTTGTTTTCTTTCTTTTAGTTGAGGAGGCTGAACCATTTGTTGGCCAGAAGACGCATTCCTGGGGAACACAGGAGGAGGAGCCATTTCACTGACGAAAGGCGATTGGCGGAAATAATCAACCCGCCTGATGGAGAGGTAATTTACCAGTATTCTTGACCGGCAAAACTTGGGGATTTTGTATCCGAGGAAAACAAAAACGAAAGGATTTTCTTCTCTCGTACTAAATGTAGGTGGCGTGAAAGTTTTTGAGGAAAAATGGTGTTTCCTGTGCGTATTCAGAACATGACGTCACTTGATTTGTTTTTCAAATACAATTTTAGCATGGTTGCTGATAAGAATTCCAAAGAATGAATTCCGAATTGGCTTATGACAGTTGATTCATCAACGCCAATCAGTGTAAACTCCAAATGGCAACAAAAAATGGTGTGATAAGAACTCCATCTTTACCACATCTATCAATTGGGATATCCTTTTTTTTTATTTCTATTGACAAAGTATGAAATATGAGAGAGGGTGGGTGGGGGGGGGGTTCCGAAAACATGCCGACTGACGTCAAGTTCGGGATACGCACAGGAGACACATTCCGCCGCATTAACACAACCGCCACCTACATTTAGCTTAACAAGAAATGCCTATCATCCTTGCTGTTTCTAACTAAGCACTCTATCGGAAGATTTTGCAAGTGAGATGAAACTAAATACTCTGTATTCCAGTCTTTTTTTCGGACCAACTGTATTTGGTGGTTAAGGTGTTGGTTTCAAGATCGGAGAAGGTTCCTGTTTCAAATCCGGGTCAGTGCATGTATGTTTGTAAGCGTTTGGTGTAGAGGCGGCTGGTGCACCTTAAATCGGTCGTGGCCGAAAGTCCTCACGTTGGGTTGGTGTGCAAGTGTTGAGAGTGGGGTGCCAGATCAGGTGTTCCCCAAATTTGATTAGTTCAAAATGACTTGGTGTTGTCCTTGGATGTTTCCCTTAGGGGGTTGATCCCGGATCTCCGTCGGATACCCTTTGTGTTGCTGTAGTATGACGTTAATTAAAATTACCTTACCTTACCTATGAAGGCTTTTTCTGTCAGCTAAATACAGTGCTTATGCTGCGAAACGTATTCCATGCGTGACGTAGCACTTAGCCTTTTTTCAAATACAATTTAGAGATGTTTGCTTATACAAAACTCCAAATTGAATACAGATAGTTGATGGGTGAGAGCCAAATAGTCTAAATGCCAAACACAGGATAAAATATAGTTTATCTCCATTTTAGTGATTTTTGGGGATTAATCTGAGAGGCCGCGACCAATCATATTTCAATAGGAACCATTTCTTAGAATTTTTGTGGCTTTTCACGGAAATGAATGGCAAACCAAGTGATATCACGTTCGGAATACGTATAGGTAGGTAGGTATTTAATAACGTCGCACTGATGCTACACAACAGGCTATTGCCAACGGTCACGAAAGGAAAGAATCGAGGACAATACTACATAATTTTTAACCACTGTCGGATGACAAGGCAATACCTGAGCTAGCACCCCATTCTCCAAACTTCCACGCCAACGTGAGGACATTTGAGGCCATGACGGATTTAACGTGTAACAGACCCTTTGTACTCGATGGTGTTTGGAATCCTCTCAATGGATATGATCATTTGGCAGAAAATGTTGGTGTTTCATAATTACATGGTGTTGTCCTCGGATTTTTCAAATGGGGGATGAACTCCGAACCGTCGTCAATAGCCCGTTGTGTTGCTCCAGTACGACGTTAATTAAAATACCTAACAGAAAGTGTTGGTGAAAAGTTCGTTTCGTTTAACTTCTGACAATGATTCCTTCTGCTGGTTTCAGAAGCACTGTCTTGTTAACCTTTAACCCTCAGAAAACGTGAAAAGCTAGATTTCTTTTGCTGCCGCAATTCGTCTGAAATACAATTTATATATTAAAACTATTTAAAAAAATTAATTTATTGAAATATTACAAATACACATTATTATAATTAGTTCCATCCGAATTTCGGAGTTTGTTTTTAACCTACACTGAAAAGCCAAAACATTACGACCACCTACTCAATAACGCATTGCGCCTCCTTTGGCCTGCAAAACAGCTGATACTCGCCTGGGCTTAAATGCCACAAGTTCTTGGTACATGACTGGAGACAGGTTGTACCAAATATCTAAGCAGCGGTCATGCAAAGTCGAGATATTCGAACATGGTGGTGTTTAAGCTCTGTACAGCCGCAACATGACACCCCAAATGTGCTCTATCCGTTGAGTTGGATGGCCAGGACATTAAGTGGAATTCATCAGTATTCTCCTCGAACCACTCCAACCCAATCCGAGCCTTGTGACATGGGGCGTTGTCCTGCTGGAAGATTCAATTTCCAGTTGGGGAGACAGACACCATGTAAGGGTGCTACTGATCCGCAATGATGTTCAGCTACTGATCCGCAATGATGTTCGCAGCATTCATGGTCTGTTCTACCACAACTACGTGTCCCAGAGTCGCACATGAGAACGTCCCCCAAAGCATAATACCGTCACCACCAGCCTGTGTATGACCTGTGCTATACAAGAGGGGAGCAACTGTTCGCTTGGCAGACGGCGTACCCTGACACGACTATCGACGTGATGAATGAGAAATCGGAATTCATCTGACCAGGGAACTCTCTTCCCCCACCATGGTCCAGTCTTGATGTTCCCGGGCCCACTGTAGGCGTAGTTGACAATGACGCTTGGTCAACAGAGGCACACGAGTGGGACGTCTGCTGCACAGTCCCTTATACAACAGTGTCCGCTGAACTGTGTGTTCCGAAACAATTGCGCTTGGACCTTCATTGCACTGTGCTGTCAGCTGAGCCATTGTCTCGCGCCGACTTTGTTTTACCAAGCGGCACAGTCGCCGACGTCCTTTTTCTTTGATGACGCGTGGACGATCAACACCTTGGCGTCTACTGCTGGTGTCACCGTCATTTATCCACTTTGCATGAATATTAACAAAGACAGATCGTGAACAACCTACCAGTCTTGCATTTGGGTGATACTCGTTCCTAGTCTTCGGGCCATTACGATCTACCCTCTATCGAATTCACTTGGATCAGTAGCCTTTCCCATCACTCGCAAAAGTAAGTTCAAGAATGAAATGATTACTTACCTTCTCTAGCAGCAGTTAAAAACCATTCTCACTTAATCGCGTGCCCTCCACATTATCCAGACGAGTTCATTGAAAAATGTGGGGATGATCATAATGTTTTGACTTGTCAGTGATTGTGACACAGTCCAGTCACATTAATGTGACCACCTGTCAAAAGCCAGAATAACTACCTTTATCAGAGCGGACCGCTGTGAGATGTGCAGGAAGAGAGTCAATAAGGTTTCTGAAGGTGTTCACTGGGATGTTGAGCCATGCCGACTACAATGCCGTGGTCAGCTGCGCTAGATTACGCGGTTGAGGATCCATGGCGTGAACAACCCGATCGAGGTGGTCCCACAGATTCTCGATTGGGTTTAAATCCGGTGAGTTTGCTGGTCAGGGGAGTACGGTAAACTCATCCTGGTGCTCTTCGAACCACGCACATACACTGCGAGCTGTATGGCACCTCGCATTGTCCTGCTGGTAGATGCCATCATTCTGAGGAAAAATAATTCGCATGTAGGGGTGGACATGGTCCGCAAGGACAGATGCGTACTTGTGCTGATCCATCGTGCCTTCCACAATGATGAGTGCACCCAGTGAATGCCAGGAAAACATTCCCCAAACCATAATGCTCCCTCCTCCAGACTGGATCCTTCCGGCAATTGGTGCAGGGTGTTTGCTTTCAGACGTTTCACGCCGTATACGCCAACGTCCATCTGTCCGATGGAGCATAAAAGGTGATTCATCGGAAAAAGCCACCTGCCGCCACTCTGTGGACGTCCAGTTGCGGTAATGGCGTGCAAATTCCAGCCTTCGGTGCCGATGAACAGCAGTCAGCATAGGTGCATTAACCATGCGTCTGATGCGGAGGCCCATGCGCAGCAACGTTCGCTGAACCGTTGTTGAGAATACACTCTTGTTAGCCCCTTGGTTCATCTGGGCGGTCAGTTGCTCAACAGTTGCACGTCTATTCGCCCGAACGCATCTACGTAGACTTCGTTCGCCTCTGTCATCTATAGACCGCGGTGCACCACATGTGCCACGCCGCTGATTTTGGATAGTGCCATTTTGCCATGCACGGTATACTTTTACCACGGCGGCACGCGAACAGTTCACAAAATTTAGCCGTTTGCGAAATTCTTCCACCCTTGGCCCGAAAGCCAATAATCATGCCGTTTTGGACGTCGGATAAATCGCTACCTTTTCTGCATTACGCCAACGATTGAAATGCTTTCCGATGTCCTAGGACATCCTTTGTATACACTCCACATGTAATGTGCTGACACCTGCTTTTTGTGATTGGTTATTTCACGTTGACGTCGAAAGTAGGTGGTGGTCACATTAATGTGACTTTTCGTAACAGCAATTTTAAGATTCAACACATGGTTTTGTTTTTCATTATACGTTTACGTTTTTCATTACCATACATTTACATTAATTATTACATTTTTCCACCTTTGTTTTCTCATAAACTGAAAGAGAAAGACTTACATTAGAGAACGATATTTTGACACCTTCTAAACATCAACAAACCAGACTCCAGAATGGGTCTTAGTCAATTTTCTGGGAAAAGTGACTTATAACATTTTACCATCTGAGCACAGATACATATATAAAAGGATGTGTGTATATTTTCTATACAAATATACACCATTTGACCAATCCACTCGAAATTTGGTACACTTATACCTTAGAACAATGCGGAATACATAGGCTATTAATTTTCTGACCAATATGTAGCACTTAGAACCAATACCTGCATACAATTTTCATAAATTGCCACACAGGTAGTCCTAAAAGTGCCCTAGAAGTCACAATTTAAAAATCTAAACTTTGTTTTCCTGCAATTAATGGATATGGACAAAGAACATGAAAAGGCCAAACGAAAAACTCATTAATCATAAAATCGGCATTTTGCTTTTAGAGATCTGGCCAACTAGAATTAATGTTTTATTTTTTAAATTTGATTTATAATCCCTTTGTGTATATTTAAGAACACAGGGAAATGTCACGGTCATATTTGAGCATTTTCTACATTTCATAAATCATTATCGCCACTATCAATATTTTTCTAATGTCTTTTTTTTTTAATTGCTCTATTTCAGCTCAGGAAGTCAAAATTCGACACTTTGAACATCTTTCGGTTTTTTTCAGAATTCCTTTTTTCATCGGAATTCCGTTTCTGTTTGTATATGTTTTAGACTTTTGCATATTGCAATATATTTTTCAGGAAATATCTATATATTTGCATCCGCAGTAAACTGTAGAAGCTATGATAAAGTTAAAACGAAATTAAAAATTATTTTCCACACATCTTAAATGATTACATTTTTCTATGTAAGAAAAGTGATTTTTCTTTTTTTTTAATTACTCTATTTCAGCTCAGGAAGTCAAAATTCGACACCTTGAACACCTTTCGTATTTTTCAGAATTCCTTTTTTCATCGGAATTCCGTTTCTGTTTATATATGTTTTAGACTTTTGCATATTGCAATATATTTTTCAGGAAATATCTATATATTTGCATCCGCAGTAAGCTGTAGAAGCTATGATAAAGTTAAAACAAAATTAAAAATTATTTTCCGCACAGCTTAAATAATTGCATTTTTCTATGTAAAAAAAGTGATTTTTCTTTTTTTGAATTGCTCTATTTCAGCTCAGGAAGTCAAAATTCGACACTTTGAACATCTTTCGGTTTTTTTCAGAATTCTTTTTTTCATCGGAATTCCGTTTCTGTTTGTATATATTTTATACTTTTGCATACTGCAATATATTTTTCCGGAAATATCTATATATTTGCATCCGCAGTAAGCTGTAGAAGCTATGATAAAGTTAAAACGAAATTCAAAATTATTTTCCGTTGCTCTATTTCAGCTCAGGAAGTCAAAATTCGACACCTTGCACGTCTTTCGTTTTTAAAAATTCTGCAATTTTTCATCGGAATTTCGTTTTGTATATATCTTAGTTTTTGCATATTACAATACATTATTCAGGAATTAAATGCATATATTTGCATCCGCAGTAAGCTGTAGAAGCTATGATAAAGTTAAAACGAAATTAAAAATTATTTTCCGCACAACTTAAATGATTGCATTTTTCTATATAAGAAAAGTGATTATTCTTATTGTTTTCAATCCACATTTAACCATTTCAACCCGAGCAACGCCGAGTTTAATTAATCTAAAGTATACCTATATAAAATGCTACTGCTTTATGTACATTTTACAGGTTTAATCTTTTCTAAAACGGTGCAGATTTCTCAGGGGTTATTTCATTATAGGCCATTTCTCTCAATTTGCCTTGGTTTAATTGGACACCAGAGAACTCTCTTTTCAATGCAATTTTAAAAAAAAGGGAAGAAAGAATTCAGAGCTTTAAAAAGGCTTTTTGTTGATCTCCATAACGACGAAGGCGAGTTCGATTTTTAGGATCGTGTCATTATTGTCCATTATTCTTTTATCCCGTTATTCTAATTACTGTGGGATGAAATATTTTTACAAAAGAACAAGGCAGGAGTCGGCTTAATTGGAACGAAACTCATTATAATTATTCTTGGCATCGCTTTCGCTTCCGGGTTCTGTAAGATAAGTGAGTATTTCGGACTCTTGGGGGATTTGCTATGCATTAAGCGTCTTGGCTAAACGCTACCATTGAGTTTTCTGTCGTGAAGGAAGTTTTACTCATTGTGTGAGGTAGGTAGGTGTGTTAATTAACGTGGAATTGGAGCATCATAACGGACTATTAGATTTTTGTAAAATCCCGAAACATTTTCTTGGAAAATGCTACAAAGAAATTGCTTGCAGCATTTGTGTGAGCACAAAATGCCACATTAGATACCTCATCAAAGACAAATTAAGGAAAGACACAGGAAGGGAAGAGTAACATGTTTGTAAAGAAAAAAAATCTTTGTAACTTTGTTCCTACAAGTTTTTCTTTGACGTGTGATCGTGTATCTTTAACGAGGATTTAAGTGTTTTATTCTGATATTGTCTTGCGCAGATGTTACTAATTTTGATTCAAGTTGAACGCATATTTACACGGTTTCATTAAAAAAAATCCTGTTTTTTTTACATGAGAAATCTTTGAATTGAACACATTTTTATTTAAAGGATTCTTTCCGAGTTACTTATATTATCACTGTTTGGAAATTACTTGATCTGCTTTTAAATACAGAAATTTAGATTAGTGTGCTGTAAATTCGTCTAAATCATAGTTGAGTCGCCAGCTTAGTGTTGACCTCGTCTTCTGACCGTGGTTCAAAATTACGTGGTGTTGTCTTCGGAACTTTTTACTTCAGGATTGATTCTGGACAGTTGTCAATACCCCGTTACATTGCTCCAGTGCGAATGTAATTAATATACCTACTGTTGGCTTCTACTTAAAGCTATCAGGGAAGGCATGATAGGAGGAGGCGTTGCTTGATAACAAATAACAAGTTTATTAATTAAATGACATCACGAATACAAAGCGGACCACACGAGAGAGTACGTTAAGTGTGTCCATACTCATACATACGTTCTCGCTCTCTCTGATACAATTAGTCATTACAAATCCCGTGCATACGTTTGATGACTCTAGCGCCATCTATTGACCGTTAAAATTATTGTGCTACAAATAAGAATATAACATTCGGCCATCCTGACAATATAATCGTCCTCGATTGAATAACACTTACATTAATTACATTTGCAATATCTCAGATAAATCATCTAATATAAGCAAAATGACATCAAATACATACATACCAATTTACATCTATAGTCACATCAGATTGTAATTACTGATTTTGTGATGTTTAACCGCACTTACTGTTGCCATCTATCTTGGATTATAATAAGAAACTACAAATATTATAACATCAACTGAAATGAAATATACAGATTAATTGACAAATACAATGAACTACTGACAGTATTCGCTCAATATGAATATATATAAATTTGTTTTTTGAATACTTAATATGAATAAAATTATCAAATGCAAAAATTTACTAACAATATTATGACGAGGACAATGCTTAAATAGGTAAAATTGAGAAAAGTCACCAATCATTGTCCATAACGTTCAGGTTCTTTCACTACACGCCTCGGGTTTCGTCGAGGTACAGGATCATCATCATCATCACTGCATAGTAGTTGATTTTCATCATCATCACTAGATTCATCGGAACATCTGTATGATTTTAACTGGCTAACATGTGCAGTTGTCGAGTAGTGCCCTCTTGTGCCGTTCGCTAACAAACTGGTAACCTTGTAGGTGTCGCTTGGCAAAACATCGATGATGGTTAATGGGCCTCGATACTTCGGCTGTGTTTTGGTTGGTTGACCAGTCGCTATTGGAGATCTACGCATCACAACTATTTCTCCAACTTCATAAGTGATGGTTCCGCATTTCTTCTTGTCGTAATTTTCTTTCATCTTTTTCTTTCTTGAAAATGGTAATGATCCTATCCAATTCGGGATCTCCTCGTTGAATCATAAGGATTTGTTCGTCAACGGACATCGTAAGATAAACTTCTAGATTCCTTTCGATCAATTCCGTCATCGTGTCATCAGCTTCTAAGGTAGGAGCCCTACTCATAGCATCCACATGAGCCATCCTTGTACCTGGTCTGTGTTGCACTTCAAAGTCGTATTCTTGGATAAGATTGCTCCACCTAGAAATTTGAGGGTTTGTCGACTTCCTGGCGTTCATATAGACTAAGGCTTGGCAATCTGTAACGATAGTAAATTTTATTCCTAGCAAGAATTGTCGGAGTCTGTCCAAAGTCCATATTATCGCCATCAGTTCTAGTTTACTGGAATGATAGTTCTTTTCAGCCGGTGTTGTCTTTTTGCTGACAGCGTACACTAAATTCCAGCGACCATCTGTTCCTCTTTGTAAGAGTACACCTGAGAGTCCATCAGATGAAGCGTCGGTGTGTACCTCAGTCAATGCTTCGTGTTGGTAATGAGCAACTATCGGTTTGTTAGTTAGATTACCCTTGAGTTCTCGAAAGGCATTTTCCTGTTTTTCTGTCCATTCAAAGTTCTTGTCCTTTTGAATTAAACAAGTTAGATGTACTGCCTTCTCAGCATACTTCGGAACGAACCTTCTGAAGAAACCAGTCAAACCCAAGAAACGGCGAACTTCGTGAACATTCTTAGGTTGCGGGAACTTCTCTATAGCTTCCACCTTCCTTACTCCTGGCTTTATACCTTCCTCATTGATCACAAAACCCAAGAAATCAACTTTCTTCTTTCCGAATTCGCATTTAGGTAATTTGAGTGTCAAGTTAGCTTTTCTTAGACAATCAAGTACTTCTCGCAATCTTTCTACCATCTCGCACCAATTTTTGGCTGGTATCAATATATCATCCAAATAACACAAAGCTTTTGTGTTCAGTAGTGGCCCTAAGACATGGTGCATTAACCTCTGAAATTCCGCCGGTGCATTAGCTAGTCCGAAAATCATTCTTTCAAATTGACCTGTTTCGTCCGGTGTTATAAACGCGGTTTTTAATTTCGATTCCTCACTCAATGGTATTTGTAAATATCCGTGAGCGCAATCTAGCGTTGTGAACATTGTGGAACTTCCTAAGCATTCAAGTAAGTCATCTATTCTAGGTAACGGGAATTTATCTTTAATTGTTTGATTGTTTAATTTTCTGTAGTCAACAACTAACCTGTGCTCCCCTGTTTTCTTTTTGACCAACAGTACCGGGCTAGCATACGGCGAACGTGTTTCAGAGACAATACCGTTTTCCTTCCTTTCCCTCACTACATCCTTGATAATCCGCCGCTCAGTTGCGTTCGTTTTATAAGGTGGTACACTAATGGGTTTACTCCCCTCTACTTCCTTAATACACATTTTAGTTAGCGTTGTACACCCTAATTCACCCAATTCCAGCGCAAAGCAGTCCCTAAACTCATTCACTAATTCTAAAATTTCCCTTCTATTCTCAATTGATGTTCCATCGTCAAATTTAATTTCACTCATTTCGATTAAACGCTTATTTTCTTTTACTACGTTCACGTAACAACTTTCCTCTTTTACCAAACAAATGGGGTCGAATTCAACTACTCTTCCTACACATTGATTTTTTCTCAATAAAACATTCTCATTTCCCACATTAATAATTGGAACTACGGTTTGACCATCTTTTATTTCTAACAAAGAATCACAACACCCCTTTTTTCCCTCTATAATTACCAAGCCGTCATTTCCCAAAGTAGTCTGAGCCCTTACAAAATTCACCGAACTTCTTTCAAGTAACACTTTATTAGACGTTTTCAATTCTCTTACGTCCGAATTCTTTTCACATTCCATATTAGTAAATGGGTTATCCTCTGCATAATAAACATGAAATTTATTCCCAATGCGAGCAAACGATATGTTCTCCCGATCCAAAAATGATCTCCCAATTAACAAGTCGTGAGGTAAAGCGTCGTCCCTAACAACAAGCATTTTAATATCCTTAACTTCAACATTATCCAAGGCAATATCTACGGTTGACCTTCCTAGTGCGCGCGCCGCACATGTTTTGACGTTGCCAAATCCGTACATCACATTTGAAGCTGGTTCTATTTTTAGACCTAACTTTTTCGCTACAGAATTCCTACAAATAACGGAATCGCTCCCAGTATCTATCAAAGCTGTGAACTCCAACGACGATTTGTTTATCCGCGCTTTTTTAACATAACATGACACTTCGCCGTCTATTCCACCCCCACTAGTTGTAACTAAGCTGTGATCTCTTTTCGATACATTACGTTCAGTACTTCCCCCCTGTCTGTCAACACCCTGTCTAATTTGATCGCATTTGTTTTGTCTAGGACACGTTCTAGCGAAATGCGTATTTCCATTGCAAATGAAACATCTTCTATTTTTCTGTATTAGGTACCCTTCTGTCTGCCTAATGTGTTTATTATTACTTTGGTTTGTAAAACGTCCGTTACTGAAACTACGATTTGTTTTTCTTTCATACCCAGCTGCCTCATTCAGCGGTGACCTCGGTCTAGACATAACCTCGTATTTCTTTTCATACAAATTTTGATCTCCGTGTTTGAATTTTGACAGGTTACTTTCGTTTCGTACATTTTCATATTGATCTAGTTTATCCGCTAATTCTGATGATTTGACTATTTTCACCCATTCGTCCACGAAATGTTATTTTACTGAAACGGGAACTTTTCTTTTTAATTGATCTGTTATGATTAACTCTCTAAGGCCATCAAAATCACTAACGTTCGTTCCGCGTAACCATTCGTCAAAGTAGTTTTGTAATTCGTACGTGAAATCTCTCCATGTATTTTTGGGTAGTTTGATATGGTCAAAGAACTTCTGTCGGAATTTATCCGGACTTAATTTGAACTTTTTTAACAGTAAATCTTTAATGTGTCCATAGTCATTTGAAAGTTCTTCCGGAACTCTCGCGATAATTTGGTTAATTTCATACGGTAATAAATTAACTAAATGACTAACCCAATTTTCAGGACTTAGATTTAAACGTTTCGCTTGTCGTTCAAACAATATGAGGTAAAAACTTATGTCCCCATCCCTTATTTCATATCGTTGCATTATTTTAGTAATCATGGAATTACTAGAAATTTCATTTTCGTTTCTATTTTCGCTTTCGTTTGATACGTTACTTTTTTCTATTCTTAACTTTTCTAGTTCAAACTGTCTTTCTAATTGACGTTCCTTTAACTTTTGGTTTTCTTCTCTGGTACGAACTATCGTTTTTAACAAATCACACGTGAATTCCTCATCATAGTCTTTACTTTTTGTAATTAATTCTCTAATTTCGACAACAACTACGTGATCAGGTAATTTTATATTTAATTCTTCCGCTAAAGAAATTAAATCTACCTTTTTCGATTTAGCAAGAAATGCCATTTTTTTTTACACCCTTTTAATGTTTCGTAACAATTTAACATACGAAATAAAATAAACTCCTTTTCACTAATTAAATTTCACACAGAAATTAATAATGAACTCCTCAACAATTTCACACAGTAATTTAAAATAGCCTCCTAAACAATTTCACACAGAAATTTAAAATAGCCTCCTTAACAATTTCACACAGAAATTTAAATAACCTCCTAAACAATTTCACACAGAAATTTAAAATAGCCTCCTCGACAATTTCACACAGAAATTTAAAATAGCCTCCTAAACAATTTCACACAGAAATTTAAATATAATTGCACCACGACGGAGTTTCAGAAATGTCATGCCACATACCTTCTTAAACTGTTAGGAGTTGGTTCTGAGTTCCATTTTGATCGAATATCCCACTTCTGATTATGTTGGCTTCTACTTAAAGCTATCAGGGAAGGCATGATAGGAGGAGGCGTTGCTTGATAACAAATAACAAGTTTATTAATTAAATGACATCACGAATACAAAGCGGACCACACGAGAGAGTACGTTAAGTGTGTCCATACTCATACATACGTTCTCGCTCTCTCTGATACAATTATTCATTACAAATCCCGTGCATACGTTTGATGACTCTAGCGCCATCTATTGACCGTTAAAATTATTGTGCTACAAATAAGAATATAACACTACCAAATTCCAATCGTGGTTACAGTTCATAATATTACTATCGTTTGATTTTGCATAATCGATATAATTATTGAATCGCTTGCACGCGTATTAAAAAATTAAACACTTGAATGGCTGCACGCGCATTACAAAAATTATATTCTTAGATCGCTTGCACCCGCATTATGAAAATTGATTTATCGGATAGCTTGCACGTGCATTATGCAAATTAAATTAGAACAGAGGATGACATCAGTGTCCTCGCAACATTATTCACAATATCAGCTTCGGTCCTGAAAATTCAAGCCTCGTCACTGGTGAAAGTGTCACAAAATATCATTCTCATGCAGTGAAAAAAATATGTTTACGCCTTGTATCAAGACGGATTACCAGGCCTCTCGAAAACTATTCCCTTCAAAGAAAAAAATTCTTCCTCAAGCAAAAAAAAAAAAAAAAAATTCGCTGCTCTTGACAAATTTTCAGCTGTTTCTCAGGGCAAAAGAAACTTAACAAAATTTCAATAGATAAGAATGTAGCAGCAACGAGTAATCTACATGCCTACACTTCCGTGAAATATTAAAAAAGTAAAACAGGGGAAGCTGAAAAACAAATTATATAGAACATATATTCGAAAAAGGAATGTTGTGCCTCCAAGCGAAAACCCATTGCTTTGAAAAATGATGCAGTAAATTGAACGCAAATGAGAAATTCGGAGTTTAAAAAACATTAGATTTAATTATGGGCACATATCAACCTTCAAACACACGTCTATCTGTGTGCTTTCGTTGCTAGGGAAAATATCTACAGAAATTTCTTCTTGGCTGTCAACCTCAATATGTTCTTTGATAAATATCCAAGGAAATTGTGTTTTAATGGTCAATTTCCACTTAGGCTGAATATAATGTCAAGACCAATAAAATTGCTGCGAAACAGAATACTTTTTATCTTGTCTACCACAATAACACACCTTTGCGCTTTACATACAACTGTAGGCTGGTAGGTAGTTAATTTTACGTCGCACTGAAGCAACACAGCGGGTTATTGGCAACAGCTCAGGATCTATCTCGAAAGGAACGATCGAAGGACAACGCCATGTCATTTGAACCACTTTCAGATGAATAGAACAGGCATCCTACTTTCCAAACCACGTCAACATGGGGATATTTGAGGCCACGACAGATTTAATGTAGGGGAAGGTGTCGTACCTTGGGACAGTTTAAAAAAATATTTTTCCTGAGGCTTAATGTAGCTGCAGTTTGTTTTTACCATCAACTATTTACATTCATTACCTTTGGAAGAATTTACCATTTTTTATTTATCTGTACTTCGAACACTGACTGTTTAATAAATTGTTTTGTGAATCTATGCAAATGTATCAAGGTTCAACTAGGTGTTGTACCTTGGGATACATATTATTTTACCTTAGGATGCATGTTGTTGTACCTTGGGATACATCTTATTTTACCTTAGGATGCATGTTGTTGTACCTTGGAATACATGTGTTGTATCTTGGTATGCATGTGTTGTACCTTGGGATACATGTTGTACCTTGGGATACATGTTGTACCTTGGGATACATGTTGTATCTTGGGATACATGTTGTATCTTGGGATACATGTTGTACCTTGGGATACATGCTGTACCGTTGGATACATGCTAATTTTAGACTGTTTGAAGTAGACTACAAGATAAATCTATTCGACACATACTAAATTACGTAATTATTAGCAATTACTTAGTTTCAATATTTATAATAGTAAATAATGACTTTTAAACTCCAGAGGAAAGCGAAAGGGCGGATTATTATAGACGCCCTTCGTACCTTTTGTAAATTCAACTGGACATATTGTAAATTCAGCTTTGTAAAGTCATTCCCCACTTTTTTGTCCGTCTTATCTGCAGGGAACAAGCTACATTGTCGGTGGTAACTCGCCGGTTAGCCAGTACCATTTCTCGAGCTTGCTCAATCTTTCCGTTAGTGACGGAGGTCAACGGGCGTACTTATTGTAAATTCATCTTTGTAAATTTACTTGGACACGTGGTAAATTCAGCTGGACCTATTGTAAATTCAGCTTTGTAAAGTCATTCCCCACTTCTTTGTCCATCTAATCTGCAGAGAACACGCTACACTGTCGGTGGTAACTCGCCGGTTAGCCAGTACCATTTCCCGAGCTTGCTCAATCTTTCCGTTAGTGATGGAGGTCAACGGGGGAGTACTTATTGTAAATTCATCTTTGTAAATTTATTTGGACATGTTGTAAATTCAGCTTTGTGTTCCTCAGCTGCAACATAAGCTCCACGCCGTTCAGGATGAGATCCACTGCGTGACTCTGCAAGTGAACGCCATGCTCAGCGACAGCAGAGGGGACGAGGCTCTGCTGAAGCAGCTCAGCCCCTCCGAACTCAAACTGCTGGAGCGACTGGAAGAGCTCAAGGAGGAGTTCTCGGAACTCATGAGGGAACTGAGGAGGAGGAAGTCCCTCGCTGACGGCATCGTGCTCAATAATCAGGTAAGAAGTCAACAACTCGTAACGAATTCAATTGCAAAAAAAAAACCTTACTTGTTCGGGATTATGATAGCGATCACGAATCTGGTAAAAAGATCATTGCTGTTCACGAAACTTTAACAGGTGGCATCTTGTAATAAGGGTATACCAGGACATCGGGGATACCGTCAAAATCAGCGATATAACATCGGGTCTTCCATCTGAATCTTGGTTTTTGTAATATTTGTTTCTTTTATCCTGGATCTCACCTGCATGGAACCCTACAAAGCGTATGCAGTAAAAAAAAAAATCCCGTGTAAGATGTGGACGAGGAATACTTTTCTTTTCGTAATGAAAAGCAAAAGTTTTTGAGTTATTAAATGCACACGTCGGTGCTAATCTAAATTCATCTTGCTGTGACGGTTTTAGAGACAATAGACTGAATTTAAGTGTTGTTATTTTTAGGTGAAATGGTTAAGTCTATGGAAAATATTTGGCACTTAAAAGACTACTGAATTTAAATATGTTACTTCACATAAAACTCCCTTAAAGCCACAAATCGAACGATTCAACAACAACAAAAAAAGACGAAGAGGAAAATCTCAAAATTTTTTTTGCATCATTATGGTGTAATATAATACAGTGGATCTTTTGAACTTCAATCAGAGTATTTACTAGAGAAATGGATATTTCAATGTTGAAATTCCAGGAAAAATGCGGATTTTTTTACATTTCCTTGATTAAAATTTTTTTTAAAGAAAACTATTTCTTCTAGCAACTTTATGGAGGTAAAAAAAAATGAAGAATAACATTAGGAATAATTTTCAACAGGAATCGTCTCTCAAAACAAATTAGAATTTGAGATATGTTTCAAAAATACTTTCTAATTTGCTAATTATATATTAATTAGATAATTAATTATTTGCACAATCTGATTTTTTTTCTCCCAAGAATACACCATTTAGTAAAAAAAAATGGATTTTTAAAATTTAAAAAAAAAAAAAAAAAAAAAGTCTTCTAGTGTATACGCACACTATAAAAAAGACAAGGGAAAGAGTGTCAGGGGCCAATGAAAAAGAGTCGTGACCCGTTAAAAGTGTAAAAAGTGCAGATCTCTGAGAGTTCGGGATGAGATTCTTCTTGTCAACAAGTGGTTTCCGTCACTTACTCTATGTGGATCAGGAATGTCGAGATTATGGCCTTTTGTGGTTAGTAATTTAGCCGAATCAAAAGACAAGGATCTAGAAGGCTATTGGAGGTTCACTGTGTTTTGCAAAGAAATCGGCCATTTTGTTACAAAGTAAGCTACAATAAACCAGCATAAACCTGGGAAGACAACCTGGCTCGCTCATAAAACGTGTCTGCTTAGGAAATATTCTATTGGTCAAGATCAAAACTTGTTGGAAGTCAGGGAGGAAATACTGTAGGTTCTAGAACGAATATATGAACGTGATCACCTGAGAGATTTGAGTTATAGAGAGAAAAAAACATTACGTGGCTTTTTTTATTATCAGAAATGTGTAAATTTAGTATTTTTTAAGCGATAGTTTAAAATTTTTATCAGATATTAGGGGATTGATCCCGGATGGCTGTCAATAGCACGTTATGTTGCTCTAGTGCAACGTTAATAAAAAAATTAACAATTACCTAGGATATTTGCCTTAGGGCATCGATCCCGGACCGTCGTCAAAAGCCCGTTGTGTTGCTCTAGTACGACGTTAACTAAAAATTGACAATTACCCGGATCGTCGTGAATAGCACGTTGTGGATCGATCTCGAACTGTAGTCCACAGACTGTTGAGTTGCTCTAGTACGTTAATTAAAAATTACCGAATTATCTCGGATATTTTCCACAAGGGACTGATCCCGGACGGTCGCCGTCTGCCTGAAACAGGCACCAAACAGTTCAAAATCCGATTGTTCGGTGAAATCCCGAGTTTGCTTTTTTATCCAACTGGACTTTCGTTACACTAGGTTCATGAACAAAACACCGAACATAACCACATCTTAAAAGACCAATTAAATTATAGTAATCATGTGACGTCTTGTGGAACATTTTAAACGAGTGTTAACGTGAACCACACAAAACAGACCGTCTGTCAACCGCAAGAACTACTCAAACCACGAAGTCTGGGTGTCGCTATAGCAACAGGACTCGTTCATTTTAAGTAGAGGTGATGGGTGGGTGTCTTAATGTGTTTTCAGCGAATGTTGGAAACCGAAAGAGGTAGTTGACTAGTACTCTCTACGGGATGAGGTCCATTTATAAGTCATCAACTGATAGACTATCTGGAGCAGTTCTTCTTGTTGTAGACAGACGCTAATGTCTGTTTCCCACAAGGTCTCCAAGATCCACCTAGCCCGTGTGGTGGTCACAAGGTCACTATTTAATAATGGGCCTAGCTCATTTTGAGTAGTGATTGGAGGATGCCTTAATGTTATTGTCTTCTCAGCGAATGTTGAGAGTCCGTTTCTACGTCAACAACAGATAGACTTTGTATCTGGAGCAGTTCCTTTGGTAAACAGACGCAACTGTCTGTCTCCCAAAAGAACCCCACCTAGTCTTGGTGATGGTCACTATTTAGGAATGGGGCATGCTCATTTTGAGTAGTGATGGTTGGATGCCTTAATTTTATTACCTCAGCGAATGTTGGGAGTGGAAAGAGGTAATTTACCATGAGACAAGGCAATATACAAACTTAGTGTCTGGAGCGGTTCTCGTGGTAGGAAGACAGCGTGTGAGTGAATCTGGAAATAAAAATGAAATTTGAATTGAGGTTGCTCTGTAAAAGAGAGTGTTTGTATGTAGGATGTCCACTGCTTTTATTCCTCCAAGGACGAAGACATGGACGGGGAGCTCCGTCGGCC